>BQNB010201449.1:0-10913 GCA_026074375.1 Tanacetum coccineum
CATTATTGGGAGTAGATCCCGGTCGAGTTCGGAGGAGAGGCCTTCAACCTGAATAGGAGGGTACGTCATCACTTGGTTTTGACAATTCCATTCATTTTCTTTTTCTTTTTCATATTTTTAATAGATTATCACCTTATTACATTCATAATCATCGTATTAAAATATTTCATTTCAATAACATTTTTCATTATGTGTAATAAAACATGTGATATTTATACATATACTTTGTCTATATTATAAGACTTTTTTTTTGTCATACTAGAGTTACATGATACGTATGATTTGCACATTTTTTGTTGCACTATACTCCCTCCATTCCAATTAAATTGTCTCCCGACAAAAAACACACAGTTTAAGAAAACATAATCATTACTGTATTCTCTCTCTTATTTTTTGCAAAATGACAGTTTTACCCTTGTACAATTAATTAAAGTTTTGAATGAAGTTTGTAATTTCTAGTATCATTAAGTGCAATATGGTAAACTTGCTACATTACTCACAACTATATTTGAAAGGGGTCAATAATTTTAGGACAACCCAAAATAGAAAGATAGACTATTAATATGAGACGGGGGGAGTATGTATTATGAGCATTACTATACATTCCTACAACGAGAAAATCCGGCCTCAAAGGTTTTTAAGGTCGGGAAGTCATTCAAATAATGTTTGCAATAAAAGTGGTCAAAACAGTAAATATGGGGTCAGAATTAGGTCTTGTTTGTGAGGGTGAACCCCTAACTTAAAAGTAGAATTAAGCTTATCCCTTATACAGTAGTTAAGTTCCATATGTCTATTGATAATCCTGTGAAAATTAGCCTCTGAAAGCATGTCTAAGTATGGTAGTTAGAGTGATACATTTTGGTGTGCAATCAGATCCGAATTATGACAGTTTTGAAGTTTGATTTTATTTGAGGTAGTTACACATCTATCTATTATACTAAAAGATTCAACCCCTTAATTTAATGGGGCTGTATCTTTAAATGCTTCCAACTCATAATCGAACTCCTCTCTTCCTCACAAAATACAAATGATCTTAATTCATTATTACATAATTATAACAGGAAGATGAAGGGATTTGCTGTTATAGGGCCATGAAAGGGGTAAGTATCCAAGTTAATGCAGTTTGCCAGTATTCAACCATTAATCTTCCACCTCTCATGTTACAAAATCTTCATTCTTTGAAATCCTTCATCTCCAAAGATAGGGTTCAGACCCGAAACATACCAATTATCTCATCTCACACGCTGACCAACCTTTTTTCTACCCAACACCACACAGAATAAGACTATTCAAACGGCTATAGTCATTATATCACCCCTCTTTCTAAACCCTAATTAATAATCTTTGAAAAATCAATCAAGGTACACTAATTTAATGAATTAGGGGTTTGGTTTGGGATTGTTTCGTGTTAAGTATAACGAGTGTATTATTCAATTAATAAATCTGTGTTAGTGTAGGGAAGATGAGTAGCAGGTCTAGCAAGACTTGATTTGTTCTACAAGGTAACTATTATCTCTGCGCTTTTAAAAAAAATATTATAAAAGATTGAGTCCCTTAATTTATTGGGGAGGTATGCAAGTTAATGTAATTGGCTGATTTGTAATAATATATGTAGCAATGGATGATGGAGGTTCGATAGATGTGGCAATGGATGAAGGTCACAGAGCAGATAAGGGTGTGTTTGTGAATGAGTACTTGGTGAAGACATTGAGGCACGAGGATTAAGGTAAGGCTTTATCGGACCAGAACCACCACACATCATCTTTGTCTCTTTTATTCTATATACAATCTAACTGTTGGTTTTGTATATCTCTATTTGGTGCTAACTTAACATCATGTAGCCCTAAATAAGCCAGAAAATAATACAAAAAATTGACAGAAAACTTAAGATTTTGCTTTAAACACTAAAAGGACACTAAAACTGTTTGAGATTGGCTTATTCCATCTAAGCTCACATAAGCTTCCTAAAGGACAAAGTAAGCTATAACTAACCTAAAAGCTATCCTAAATAAGCATGGAAAACAGATAGATAAGCACAGAAAAGCAAATAACCCTTTTGACTAAAAAACAGTTAAGCCATAACAGCCTAAAGTAGACACTTTCTTGCTTATTCTATTTAAGCTAGAAAGTGGAATTCCTTAGGGCTTAAGTGACTTACAGGCAGCTCAAGCCTTGACCTATAAGCTACTAGATTCAGCAAATCAAAAGGAGTTGAAAAACTAACATATAATCAAGAACAATGCTTAATGAAGAGGGCTATTACACAGATTCTACAGCTTTTTGGTTTCCTTTTTAAAAAAGACAAAATGGCTTTTGCTGCCTTAATTTTAAGCTCTGTATAAGCGGACTAAAAATGCAAAATATCGATTAAACAGATAAAGTCCTATATCATACAGAGCTGTGCATATGTAAAATTTAGGACCCTATATAATACAGATTGTATTCAAAGCTATCTAAAAATGGGCATTAACGAAAAATTGTTTTTGAACCTTCTTGATGTGGACTTGGAAAACTATGGCCAGTAGTTAAACTAGAACAACCCAAGGGCTCAATATGCAATCTTTAATCGCAGAACTGTTTTCTACGGCATTAGATCATTAAACAAGCAACGGAAACCAAAACCTAATAGGCAAACTTAATCAATACGCTATTACTAAATTAAGTTGGAGCACAAACAAACTATGAAACACAAACATTTAAGCCTTGACTACTTAACAAACCTTAAAAATCGACTTCTAATATTGTGACAAATCTGTTTTAAAACAGATTTACACTATACTTATAAATGAACTTGTTAACCACTTGAACTCCTAGTGACCTATAACCACATGAAACCATCATATTTGCCCATTTTGCACCTTAATGCCAAACCAACCCCCTTCGAAGTCTTCTGAAAATACAATTTTTAACTGTCATTAAAGACCTTAAAAGGGACCATGTTTTAATGAAGACAGATCAATCACAACATGATACTTAAAATGCATAAATAAACTTAACTCTAGGAAAATAATTGCCCACTAAACTATTAAGCAACATGGTAAGCACTTTAAAACCACGCTCCAAACAACTCACATATTCGCATGAACAGGCTCCACCAAAATGAGTTCCGAAACTAAATGTTGAAGCATCAATAAGCATTATAATGACTGAATAAGCAAATACAAACGCATAATAAGCTATGATATAAGCAACCGTTAAGCTAGGATAATAGCCCAATGCATTAAAAATAAGATAATATGTAAATGGTGCTCTAAAAAAAACAGAAATTGAGAACTCACAAGTGCCTTTGCTTAAACAAGGCTAAGCAGGCTCACAAGAGCTTATCTACAAAAGCTCCAGCTTATCTTATGATAAGCTGGTAAGTCATGGAAGCCCTTCCAAATTTGACTTCCCTTCCACATTAAGCTGAGGTAACTTTTGGGGTGGATTTTAAGTAGAAACAGTAGACTTTTATAGCATTTAAAAGAAGACTCACTAAGCTTTATTTAATATTATTGTAAAACAGTATTAAAGCTTAAATGCATAAGAACAGGATTTAAATGAACTTAACTGAAATTTTATAAATCTTAAAAAGGTTACAATGCTTGAATAAGTTTATACTGACTGATTATTAAGAGACCTTAAAAACATAAAATTCAACAACATTAAAAAGTTAACTCTACACTACTCCTAAATTACATTAAAACTAGATGATTTTACAAAGAGAGTCCTAGTCCTATTTATAGAAAACATAAGTCTTGATTGGCTGCTTGTTGTGTTTTTGTTGTGCGCGCTTCGCCTAATTCTACAATCTTGCCTTTGAATTCATCTTGGACGCCAAGGCTCTTCAATCAAAACCCTTGATTATTCTTATCTATTAAAACGGTCTTAGCGATTGCCATACGTTGTAATTGTCCTTTTTCTGGGGGTGGGATTGTTGATAGTGATGGGGTTGTCTCTAGGGTGCCAGGAATCAGGTGGGGAGAGTCAGGGGATGATGAATAGTGTGAGGGGTGTCCGGGTCTTGGGGGAGAATTGACTTTATGGTCTGTTTGTTTCATTTTTAACCAGGCGTTACAGGGTACAAGGGACGTGGGGTTTCGGGTTGCAATGGGTGGAAAAGGTTGTAGGTTTTGTAGGGCTTCCATGTAATATATAAGGACCAATGTGTAATAAACAAGGACCTCCAATGTAAGTAATCTTTAACTGGTTTAGTAATACACCCGTTAAGTGTATTGGGCTTGGGTGGATTGGGCCTAGTTGTAAGGGCCTTAAATGGTGTTTATGAATTAACCATTTAAGTGTCTTCATAATGTTTTTAAATGGGCTGACCCGGCCCATCTAATGGGTACGGGTTGGCCCATTTAACATTTCTTCGATATCGGCTTCGGTTTTGACTTTGACTTTTTGGGGTTGACTTTTTGGTTGACTTTTTGGCTTTAACCTTGACTTTTTCATGCTCTTTCCATTCCGTGCTCAATAAAAAGAAAAGGTAACTACAAATAACACGCTTGCTTTTTAAAACAAATGCTAACAACTGTTTTTGGTTTCTTCTGCTTTTAGATACATGATTGTTAACAGTTCTCACTCAGAATAGGCCCTGCAAGTATGAACAATTACAAGGCCTACACATACTGGATGGGATGTACGACAGCTCCTTTCATGAATAAGATATTAGGAGGAAAAAATAAACAAGATACCAATTGTTAGTAGAATGCTAAGTTTTTATGCATTTTTGTTAGTAGGATCCTGTACTTTCAAACATTATTGATATCGAAGCAAATGTTTGGTTTTATGTTATTTGGAAAGTGTAAGCATGTTATTTTTAATCCATACAACATCTTGCATAAAAATTTAATGGAATGAAAACACCCTGTTTTTAAGCCACGAGCAACTTTAACTAATGCACTGAACGCGAAATATTGTTTTCAAGGAAACTTTCAACAACCTACATTAATAACCCGGGGAATGCTTTTTGTAATCAAACAATGCTACCATGCTTCTATTACCATTACAAATAATTGATAACTTTCCCATTAAAGCTACAATCTTTATATTTCGATTCTAGATAAGCAACACCTTCCTGATGCATTCAGCATTTGGTATTGTTCTTGATTTTTATGCCCTAATACTTTCAACCAAATGGCAAAATAGAAACTGGAGATGAGTTTGAACTTTGCCCTGATGTGGCGACTTAATACTAAATGCTTAATGAAAGAAAAAAGTATGCAATTACATAAACCCCTAATCACAAAACATATACAAAAAAACAGACATCTTTTCAAAAAAATCAACAACAATTCAATAAATGGGTTAAGGTTACAGAGCTAACATGTAAAGAGGAATCTTCGATTGTTTTCTTACACCAATCACTATCACGTCCCATTCAAGTAGTCTCGATGAAATTATTGCTCTTGCTCATTCGGATCGATTGAGGATAATAGGGGAAAAGTAAGAAATGAAATGATAATAGAAACGTGTGTTTAGATAAACAAAAAAATTAATTTTCCTTTTTAGGACTTAAAGCGGGTGTCGGTTCTGAAAGATTAAGTATCATTTTCAGGTAACCATCTTGAGGATGTTGAAGTTAGGAAGAGTGGCTAGTAAGACCATAGGCTTGCATGCGGAGTCATTCTCCTAGAGATTTTATTTAAGTCATTTGAATTATTTGATACTTGGTTGTTATTTGATTTGTTTAGACCCTTGGATTTATGTTTCCTTACGGTATGACTTTGCTATCGTAATGCAAGACTCCTTTATCTTGTGTTAGATATTGTCATGACACATTATGTCTCCTTTGTTTATCTATTTCATTTAGTTCTCTCTATTGTTGACACCATTGTGTTGTGATGATATCCATGATGTTACGCCTCGTGTTTCCGCCTAGGCGGGGTGTGACACTTTGGTCAGCCACCTGTAAGGGCAAGTTATACTTGGCATGTTATATGCTACTTTCGTTATTAGCCTCGGTGTCATGAGCTTAGCGCAATGTAAATACCTTTTTATGTGAAGTTGTATCTGTTATAACTGTCGCATACGTTTTGAAATCATGTGGTCCACTATAATAACGCTGAATTAAACCTATGATTTCACTCAATAATTTTGTTGATGTTTTAAGCAGAGAGTTGAGAGGCAGAGAGTTGACCGTATCCGACGTAGTATGTCGTATGCTCAAAGGGATTTATAATATCAGTTTCCTCATGGTGGAGAGTTCCGGTATAGTTCAACTAAAAGAAGGATGGATCCTCCAGGATGTACATCGGCTGCCGAGAATTAAACAAGCTAACCGTAAAGAACCGTGACCCGTTACCTAATATGGATGATCTTTTTCAATCAACTACGAGGATCTAGCGTTTACTCGAAAAAAAATCTACCTAAGGACTAGTTACCACCAACTAGAGTTCGAGAAAAAGATATTTTAAAACCGCATTTAGGACCCGTTATGGGCATTTCAAGTTTCAGGTCATGCCGTTGGTCTGACCAACGCACCAGAGGTATTCATGAATCTCATGAATTGGGTGTGCAAACCGTACTTGGACAAGTTCGTAATAGTATTCATTGATGATATCTTTATCTACTCAAGGAGAAATAAGGAGCACAAGGAAGTCATTTATTTTTGGCACATATGACTGAGAAGAAACCGAAGGAGAAATGATTGGAAGACGTGCCTGTAATTCGTGACTTTCCTGAGGTGTTTCCTGATGATTTGCCAGGACTACCATCGTCGAGACAAGTAGAATTTCGAATTGATCTAGTACCGGGGGCTGCACCTGTTGCACGTGCACCATATAGATTGGCACCGTCTGAGATGAGAGAGTTGTCGGTGCAACTGCAAGAGCTGCTAGAGAAAGTATTTATGCATCCGAGTTCATCACCGTGGGGAGCACCGGTGTTGTTTGTAAAAAAGAAAGATAAGTCTTTTTGAATCTGTATAGATTACCGTGAGTTAAACAAGTTGATTGTCAAGAATTTTTATCCTCTCTCGAGAATCGACGATTTTTTGGTCAACTGCAAGGTTCGAGCGTGTATTCTAAGATCGATCTGCGATTAGGATATCACTAGTTACGCATTAAAGAAGATGACAGTCCAATTATGGCATTTAGAACTTGGTATGGTCACTTTGAGTTCCAAGTGATGCCGTTTAGATTGACTAATGCGCCTGCTGTGTTTATGGACTTAATGAACCGAGTATGCAAGCTATATCTTGATAAGTTTGTCATAGTGTTCGTCGATGATAATTTGGTTTACTCCAAGGACGAAGAAGAGCATGCCAAGCATTTGAAGATTATTTTAGAGCTGCTTAAGAAAGAGAGATTGTACGCCAAGTTTTCTAAGTGTGATTTTTGGCTAGATTCGGTACAATTTATTGGTCATGTGATTGATCGTAATGGTGTTCATGTTGATCCTACCAAGATCAAAGCCATTAAGAATTGGGCTGCACCAACAACGCCAACAGAGGTGAGACAATTTCTTGGATTGGCTGGTTACTATCGGAGGTTGATTGAAAGTTTTTCTTTGATTTATAAGCCACTGACTAAGTTAACTCGGAAAGATAAGAAATACGAGTAGGGAAAAGAAGAAGAGAGAATCTTTTCAGACACTGAAGCAGAAGTTATGTAGTGCACCGATCTTAGCATTGCCCGAAGGAACGAAAGATTTCGTGGTTTATTGCGATGCGTCACTTAACGGTTATGGAGCCGTGTTATGCAAAGGGAAAAGGTGATAGCGTATGCTTCTCGACAATTGAAAGTCCATGAAGAGAATTACACTACTCATGATTTGGAATTGGGAGCCGTTGTTTGGCTCTTAGTTTATGGAGACATTATTTATATGGAACGAAATTTGTGGTTTTCACTGATTACAAGAGCCTACAATATATTTTGAACCAAAAAGAGTTGAACCTAAGACAATGGAGATGGATTGAGTTGTTAAGTGATTATGATTGTGAGATTCGGTATCATCCTGGAAAAGCGAATGTTGTGGCTGACGCCTTAAGCCAGAAGGAAAGGAATAGGCCATTACGTGTTCAAGCTTTGTGTAATACCCCCAAATCTGGGTGGCAGCGGAATATTAAATATCCGAGGGCGTTACTTCATAGATCAATTGCACAAGATATGATAACGACAACTAAATGTGTCGTTTTAAAAAGATACATTGGATTAACAAAATACTTGTTCGTTACATAAGTTCATGGCTTCAAATTGTTCGACAATGTAAGTAAAGATTTCGGTTTATAACAAATGTTCCCAAAATGTAATACGCCCCAAATATTTAGTACTGACTCTCCAAAGAGTGACCCCCAATGTATCTTGGCACCTCGTGCCTTATTGACCTGAGAAAAACATGCTTAAAACGTCAACATAAAGTTGGTGAATTCATAGGTTTATGTAAATCAATTGAAGGACCGCAAGATTTCCAAGTGTATGATTAAGCAACAGATGCAAACATCATAAAAAGTAATTACGTTTTCCTAAGCTCATGACACTGAAGCTCGACATGTATGAATGCAATAAATTGCCAATAATGCCCGTGAATGATGTTCTAACCCGCAACATCCCAAATCCGACATGGTATACGTTTGTTGTCCGGCAACCCGGCACAGTGAGCGCTACTCACCCAAACGGGGATGTCAATCCCAAATAGATCTATTTATAACATTCGCGCTCACAATCTAGTAATTGACAGTTCATGATAAAGGGCTCAGTGGGTTATCGCTACTTAGGCAAACACGTAATCATAGTATAAAATGTACACTTGCGTCCAATTTGTAAAACAAAGCATGTTCTCACCCTAGAGATGTAAATCATTTAAATAATTGTAAAACATGGGGCTATGAACTCACTTTAGTAAATAGTCCTCTGAAAATGATAATATATCCGAGTATGGCGAATGAATCACACCGTCAAATACCTAAGTAAATACGGCCAGTCTTAGTCTACAAGTTTAGGCTAACGACTCAATGCATAAACTAAATAAATTGCTAGTTTATATATAATGTTATCACTTGTGTGGTGGTGCGCATGTTTATTGTATTTGTATTTACTTGATGGCTCTTGGGAAAATATATAATTACACACGTTCAAATATATGTATAAACGTTATTAATAAATATTCATATTTATTAAGTCGTAGTTTAACTCGTATAATATCCGGTAAATATATAACTCGTCCGGTATGTTAAGTGGTTATTAAAATCACCTTTGTTCATGAAATACCCTTAAGTTTTCTATATTACAAAAATAGTCCCTATGTTTATGAAAATATAACATTTACACTTTAAACCCCTAGGTTTCCATAATTATACCTTTAGTCCTTTAGCTTTACAACAATTTACACTTTAAGTCCTTATATGTTTCAAACAGCCCCTTAAGTTTCAGAAATGTCAAAACAGCCCCTAGAATTTACAGAAAACAGTTTTAACAGTTTTAACCCTTAAGTTTGAAATTTGACACTTATAGTCCATTAACTTGTAAAAATCACATTTTAAATCCAAATAAATTCTAACAAGTGGCCATAGGTTTTATTAACTCCAATAAGCTACATAAGCTGTTGGCAGCTTATAAATAAGCTCAGATGAGCTTATTTAGGCTTATTGGGCCTATTGGACTCGTAAAAGTCCATTAAGCTAATTAATGGTCCATTTAAGATTCCAAAAGCACACAAGCACTCATTTGGCTTATATAAGCTTATGTGAGACTGTTTGGCTGAAAAATTAGCTCGGGTAAGCTTATTTAAGCTTGTTGGGCTTGTTAGCCCATCAACCTTAACCCAAAATGTTTTTAAAGGTCCATTAGGGTTTCACTACATGATCCAACTTATTTTCTTATCTCATTAAGCACTTATGATTATAATTAATCTGTTTTCACTGTATGGCTTATTCAATAAGCTAGTAAGCTCGTTAATGGGCTTTTGAGTCCATTAAGAGTTCGATAAGGCCCTTTAAGCTTTTGGACTCACTCCTCTAAGGTCCATTAGCTTTTCTAAAGTTATTATGAGTCCTATAAGCTGCTTAAGCTCACAAATAAGCTGTCTAAGCTTATTTGTGGCTTATGGGTTTTTGTTGGTCATGGTAATGGGCTATCAAGCCCGTTAAGGGTCCGGTTATGTTTACACTTGAGGTTAGGGTCCATATAAGTTCAATAAGCACACTAGACCTCTCAATAAGCTCAAGGGTGCTTATTAATAAGTTGTGGACCCACAAGTTTGGCCTGTTGGGCCTGTTTGAGTCGTACGTGGGCTTGATGGGTCCATTAAGGCCCGGTAAGGGTTTTAAGGGTGTATGGGCCTCACACTTGGGTCCATTGGCCTTCTAAGCTTCCTAATAAGCCCATAAGCTGAGTAGGCTTGCTAATAAGCTGTATAAGCTTATATTTGACTATTGGGCCCGTCTTGGGCCTCGCTAAGGCTCGGTGGAGTTTCATTTGGGTTTGATAAGCCTTTAAGCCCTCGTTTAAGTACCTTAATCCTGATTTATCACATGCAATCGTTAAACAATTTCGTATACATGTTCCTAAGTCAAGCCATCTAGTTTATGTGAAAAGTTTACGTATAGGTTTCGTGTAAATCGTTGTTGATGAAAACCTTATAGGCCCTCGTCTTGATAAGCTTCATTTTCATATATGTTAACATCGTTTTAGCACCACACAAGTATAATATACATAATATACACATGTTAGTTTGTTAATTACAAACTAATGTGACTCAAATGACTAGCAAACAAAGAAAGAAATGTATTGACATGAACATGTAAGCTTAGAAACGTGACTTACAAAAGTCCTAGCGTCTTGAATGTGTGTATGAACGAATAGAATGGCAACCCAAATGCATACATGATCGTATAACCCAATGTACACCAACCCTAAGCTTCAAAGCTTTGTAAACACCCAAGACTTGGCTTGTGTACCTCCTTATAACTCGTATGATGACCCTAGTGT
>BQNB010201450.1:0-10913 GCA_026074375.1 Tanacetum coccineum
TTGGAAGGTGATGAGATACTTCGGGTTCATGGTGAACGTACTCAAGGAGTCGTGAAAACCTTAATGAACACTAAGGTAGGTGTATCGAAATTGCATGGTATTTCCGTCGTACGAGACTTTATTGACATGTTTCCGGAAGACTTATCAATGACTACCGCAATGACAAATTGAGTTCAGCGTAGACTTAGTTCCTGGAGCGACGCCAGTCGTGAAGTCTCCATATCGTCTAGCACCTTTGGAATGCAAGAATTATCTAAACAACTTCAAGAGTTGCAAGACGAAGGTTTCATACGACCTAGTCATCCGTGAGGAGCACCAGTGTTGTTTGTTAAGAAGAGGAGCATGGAGTTCATTTGAAGTTAGAGTTGGAATTACTGAGGAGGGAGAAGTTGTATGTTAAGGTTACTAGTGTGAGACAGTGAAGAATTGGGAAGTACCTATGACACCATCCAAGATATGATTATTCTTAGGATTGGCAGGTTACTTTCCTACGTTTCATCGCAAACATTTCTAAGATTGTTAAACCCATTACTTCCCTAACTGAGAGGGATCAGAAGTATGAGTGGGGCGCAGAACGAAAAGAGGCTTTCTAGACTTTGAGGAATGATTTGTGTTACGCTTCGATAAATTAAATGTAGTGGTTGATGCGTTGAGTAGAAAGGGAGAGTGAAACTAAGACGAGTAAGAGCAATGTCCATGACTATCCAGTCAAGTGTTAAGGACAAGATATTGGCTACTCCAAGTGAGACGTCCAAGGTAGAGAACGCGCCAGCAGAAATGTTGCGTGACCTGGACCAACAAATGGAAAAGAGAGCAGATGATGGTTGTACTTTATGGATTAAATTGTATAGTAAGTATGAGTATGAAATTCGCTACCATCCAGGTAAGGCAAATGTGGTGATTGATGCGTTAAGAAGGAAGGAACGAGTGAAACCTAGACGTGTTCGAGCGATGGCTAGGACCATTTAGTATCGAGTAAGAGGAATGATATTGGCAGCCCAAAGTGAGGTGTTCAAGCAAGAGAACGTACTCGCAGGAAGGCTTCATGGGTTAGATTGACATATGGAAAAGAAGGAGGACGAGAGTTTGTACTTTATGGATCGTATACGAGTGATGTTAGTAGGGAATGATGAGAACGGTAGTAATGGATGAGGCTCATGCATCAAGGTACTTGGTACATCCGGGAGCAGATAAGACGTACTATAACCTTGGAGACATGTATTGGTAGCCACGTGTAGAAAAAGATATAGTTATCTATGTTAGCAATTGTTGGATTTGTTTAGGAGGTGAAGGCTGCAATGTCATAGACTTTTGGCTTGATGTAACAACCTAAGATACTTGAGTGAAAATGAGATAGAATCACCATGGATTTTATCACAAAATTTCCAAGGTCAAAGTAGTGAGTATGATGTGAATTGGGTGATGGTCGATAAACTGACTAAGTCAGCTCATTTTCTGGCTATAAAAGAAGACTATAGTACGGAAAGATTGGCAAAGATTTACATCGATGAAATAGTCACGCTACATGGAGTTCCTGTGTCGATTATTTCAGATAGAGATGGGCGGTTTACATCGCGATGCTGGCAGACTGTACAAAAGGCTTTAGGGACGAGGTTGGATATGAGTACGGCTTATCATCCCCAACGGATGGTCAAAGTGAGCATACGATTCAGACGTTGGAAGATATGTTAAGGGCATGTGTGATTGACTTTGGTGGGAGTTGGGATACTCATTTACCATTGGCTGAATTTTCATACAACAATAGCTATCATTCGAGCATAAGATGTGCTCCGTTTGAAGCATTGTATGGAAGGAAGTGTAGGTCGCCTATTTTATGGGCTGAGATTGGGGAAAGTAGTTTGATTGGACCAGAATTTTGGTCATGAAATCGGACTGATTAACGTTGTGTTGATTAAAGGAAAGCTCAAAGCGGCAAAGACCGTTCAAATGAGGCTATGCTGATTTAATACGACGCAAACCGTTAGAGTTTGAGGTAGGAGATCGGGTTATGCTAAAAGTGTCGCCTTGGAAAAGTGTAATTCGCTTTGGGAAAAAAGGTAAGTTAGCACCAAGGTATGTAGGGCCATTTGAAATTCTTGAAAGAATCGGTCCTGTAGCTTATCAGTTGAGAATGCCTGAAGAGTTAAGTGGAGTACATGACACGTTTCATGTGTCAAACCTAAAGATATGTTTGGCGGATGCTAGTTTGCATGTGTCATTAGATGAGATAAGGGTTGACAAAACTCTTCGTTTTATTGAGGAACATGTAGAGATAATGTACCGTAAGGTTAAGAGGTTAAAATGTAGTAGGATATCGCTTGTGAAAGTTCGATTGATTTCTAAGCGTGGACCTGAGTTTACTTGGGAACGCGAAGATTATATGAAGTCTAAGTATCCTCAGTTGTTTGTTGAGCAAGCTGATGAATCGGCTAGATTAAATCTCGGGACGAGATTTCCTAAAGGAGGGGATACTGTGACAACCATGACTTGAGCAGGTTAGTCAAACCGTTAGTGTTGACTTGTGAATCTGTTGTAATATATGGTGTATGTGATTATATGTGTTTATATGCGTTTATGTGGATTATGTGGGAAATTGGTAGTCAATCTATTGAGTGTGATCTGTGAAAAACTAGAAGGGGGGTTGAATAGTTTACCGCTTTTTGATTTAATATTTATGTTTGTTTATAAAAACTTAGATTCGACTTTTTGTGAATTCAAAACTTGCACAATATGAACAATGTAAATAAGTAGAAGCAAATAAAAGATAAGAGTTGGAAAGATCAAACCACAACACAAGGATTTATAGTGGTTCGGTTACGAAGCTCCTCTTCGGCCTACTCCACTCCCCGAGCACCTAACTCGAGAGTTTTCTTCACTATGTCAACAAGCTCCTTTATGGCGGAGAAAACCATACACAACGTTGCTTATATCTATTTCCGACACTAAGCTAGTGTCGAGTTTAATCTTAGCTAAACCTATCTCTCACAACACAATTACAATTTTTCACGACTTCACAACTTCACTACACCACTTATCTTCATCACATGAACACTATACACAAACTTCTACACACCTTTCCACAACTTCACAACCTTCACACCTTCATTACTGTCTCACCACATACTTATGTCACAACTAACTAACACTCTAGAAAGGATCACAAGATCCCAATCTATACTTACAACAAATCACAAAAACCTAATAACTACACAACTTACAAGATTTATAAATGTTTACAAGATATGGTGTGATGCAAATAAGATTGCTTATGTATACTTGGTTTAAGACTTATTTAATTAATGATGGAAGTATTCTTCTCTTGCACTTGAGGAATTAAGCTTGGATCACTTGGAAACAAAGCTTTATGATTAAATGATCAAAGGATTTAGAGAGATGTGTGGGCTGTTTTAGAACAGAAAGAATGAGTGCAAAAGGTGAGAAAAATGTTGGGGAATAGTCCAGTATTTATAGGACAAGCTGGAGGAGCGGGGTCTATGGCCGGTCCCCTTAAATAGGGTGTCGGCCCCCTTATAATTAAGGGGGCCGCCCATGTATTTAAGGGGGCCGCCCATTTTCAGACGCTCCCCTTTTTGTCCTATTCAGGGGAGGTGTTTACTAGACTTTTTCTAGCCGTTTTAGGTTCGAAAATTTGAAATTCAAAATGTTTATTTTGAATAAAACATTTCTTTTAAATGTAGAAAATGTTTTGTGATGTTTATAAAAATGTTTACAATATTTTATAAAAGTTTGAGGTTGAATAAAAATTTCCTTTGATCATAAAATGCATTAAGCATTTATTTATTCATACCTTTAAGTGATGTAAATGTTGAAATGAGAATTTACTCCTAATTACTTGTTTACGTTTAATTTTACGTTGAACGTTTTTATATTTTGTGATTATCAAAACGTAAAGATGTGAAAGATATTAATAATGTTTTTAGGCATTATATTTCTATCAACAATCTCCTGTTTTTTCGCTGATTAAAAATTTAAATCATTAAATGTAAAATTATTTTTAAACAAGTATCTAGTGAGTTTCATGTCATTTCTCCCCCTTTTTTGTAGAATCAAAAAGGCATCGTCAAGGATTGCTAGTAAAATCGACGGAATAATGCTCCCTCTTGATGTGTGCTCCCCCTTGTTTGAGGGCACCAAGGAATCGATGAGTCTAATTGGTTTTTTTGGGGGCTACAAAAACGGCGTTAGAACAAACAACTATTTCCTATCATGTACAAAGAAGGAAGGAAAAATATGGACAACGAGGCTAAAGCAAGCATCAAAAGCAAGAGATACTTCATTCATTTAAGGCAATGTGTGTAACATACACACACAAGCTATACATATAAAAAACATATGATTTAGGCTTTTGGAGCATATTAATTCAGTCTTGACATATGCCTTCTAAGAAAAAGCATTAGAATGGAGATTTTTGAGCTTTTGCTGGCCGACACTATAATGGGTTTGGGATGGGGGGGTGGTCAGTTTGGGAGGTTGTAATTTGGTTTGGGGTGGGTGGTGGGGGGGGGGGTGGACGAGTAGTTGTGGCTATTTTTGACGATTTATTTTTGATTGTTTTTTGTGTTTTTTGTTTTTGTTTGTTTTTTTTTTTTGTGTTTTTTTGGTTTTGTTTTTTTTTTTTGTTTTGACGTTTATTTGTAGGCTATTATGATGAATTTATTAATTAGTTTGTTTGTTGTTGAGATTAGTTTATTATTAAAAATTATTTTTCAATCTAGTATTAGAGTCTAGTGAGTATTCATGGTCTTTTCTCCCCCTTTTTTGTAGAATTCAGAATCAAAAAGGCATCGTTCGAGGATTATTGTAGTAAAAATTCGAGGAAATAAATGCTCCCCTTTGGTTGTTCCTATGTTGTACTCCCCCCCTTGTTCGAGGGCACCCAAGGAATGAGACTTTGGAAGAGGCTTAAGGCTAGAGGAGCTTAGCTAGGCTATTGCTATGTTGGTAGGCTACTTATGCTTAGATGGAGCTTAGTAATTATTTCTTGCTACTTAATGGTAGCAGGGCTATCTATCATTAATGGGTTTTTTTTTTTCTTTTTCTTTTTAAGCTTCCAGCTACCTAATAATGGTGGCTTAAGCCTATAACTTTTATCTATAACTCACCCTAAGCTTGAGCTATGGTTTTATGTTAGGCTATATGGTTTTAAAAAACACCAGGCACCAAGGAAACCCAAGGAATCGGAGCTATTTAGCTGAATGTAAACCAACCAAGGCCAGGGCACCAAGGAAAGAAATGGGCACCACCAAGAGAAAAGGGCCAACCAAGGAAAAAATCGAAAGAAGGCTACCGAGGGCCACCCAAGCGGGCACCCCCCCACAAGGAGGAAAGGAAAAGGAAAAAAAAACCCAATGGGCACACCGGGCACCTGGAATAAATAAATTCTGTGGATGCTAGCTAATCTTCTCTTTAATTGTTTTCCTAGCTTGAATAATATTATGGTATTATGAGGCAAGGGACACCAAGGGAGAAAATAGGAAGGCAGGGGCACCCGGCACCAAGGAAAACCCCAGGCACCCTCGGGGGAGGGCGAGGGGACGGCAACATTGGTAACGGGCACCGGCACCAAGGATGGCTCTCCACCTTGGTTTTTTTATTTTTTTGTTGCTAGTGCGGTTGCGATGTGTTGTAGTGGTTGGGGTGGGTGGAGGGGCGGTACAATGGGGTGGGAGGAGATTCGTCTATTTAGAGAGGTGGGTGTTGGTGTGAATACAGAGGGAGGCGGGGAGTGGGGGGTGGTAGGTGGTTTTATATTCGTGGGAAGTTATGATGGGTGGGTAGTGTGTATGTGAGTATTACAAGGGGGGTATGTTATTTTAGTTTGCTAAGATAGTCTAGTTATGGTTAGTTTTTTTTTGAGATTGGTTTTTTTTTTAGAACCTTTTAGTTTGTTAGGGAGTAGTAGTAGAAGTTTGAACCCTAACTAGAACAACAAACATTTCTAACATGTAGCAAGAAACGGAGGAAAAAAATAAAAAAAAAATAAAAAAAAAAGAAAAAATAAAAAAAGGGAAGGGAAAAAAAAAAAAAAAAAAAAAAAAAAAAAAAAAAAAAAAAAAAAAAAAAAAACAGGAAAAAAAAAAAAAGGAAAAAAAAAAAAAAATAAAAAGAAAGGAAGGAAAAAAAAAAAAAAAAAAAAAAAAAGAATAAAAAAAAAAAAAATAAAAAATAAAAATAAAAACTAAAAAAACAAAAAAAAATTATGACAACGTGCAAAATAGTAAAAAAGCAAGCAAAAAAGATCAAAAAAAAACATCAGAGAGCAAAAAATAAATATACAGCAAAGCATTAAGAGCAGCATTCACACTAAAGCAATCAAAAAGATACAATAAAAAAGCACAGTAAAAAAGCATCAAAAAGGCAAGAGAAATGAGGATAAATAAAAAAAAGGATACTTAGAAAGGATAGAAGAAAGAGATAGAGGGAGATGGAATGAGATAAGAGAGTGAGAGATACAAGGAGAGAATAAAGGAGGAGAGCTAAGTGAAGAGATTTGAAGGATACTAAGAGATTACTTGAGAGAAAGAGCGATAAGGGATGATTAAAGAGAGGATGCAGAAGTAGATTTTTTTTAAAGAGGGGAAAGAAGAATAAGAGAGATACTTCAATCATTATTTAGGCAATCATGAGAAGGAGAAACGAGGAAAAGAGAGAAAGAGTTTAAGCGAGAGAGATGTTAAGAAGAGATGGAGATAAAAGATGAGTGATACTTCATTTCATTTAAAGGCAATGTTATTTGTGTGTTAAACCACACACAAGCATACATAAAAAAAAAACAAATATGCTTGTGGAAAAGGTTTATTACATCAAGTAAATCCTAAATATCCATCATAGATGGATTTTTGACTTGCTCTTTCGACACAAAAGGTGTTTTTTTTTTTATTTTTTGTGGGTTTTTTTTTTTGACGTATTATTTGTAGGCATATTATGAGATTAGTTGTATGTTGATGGAGAGTTTGGAGGCGGTGGCGTTTGAGTTAGGGCTTTTTGGAAGAACGAGAAGGCGTTTTTTAAGAGGCTTTCCGTTGTGGAAAGGTAAAAGGGTGAAATCTCTTTGAACCATCTTAGGTTGGTGGATGAGGTTGAAGTGTGGAGGGGAAGGAGGAGGAATCCATCCAATTGTATCCTCACTTTAAAAGCATAGAAATTGTATTTTAGATTTGAAGATGGCAACTAGGGCCAAAATACCCCAACATGGGTTTCAACTTGGTTGATGGTTGAGGGTTGTTGTGCGATTGGTTTTGTGTGGTTTTTGTGGTAAGTTTGGAGGAGTAAGGTATGAGAAATGGTTGTTTTGTATGTTGGTTGGGAGAGATAGAGCGTTGCATGGCTTTCTTTCTCTGCTCTTTAGAAGGTTTGATAGGTCTCTGAAGTTGATTAATGTCATCAACAAGGCTCTTTTCTCTACTTGAGATTTAGAGATAGAGGTGAGTGGTGATGTGTGTTGTGTTTTCGTTTGTGTTGTGTTTTTTGTGTTGGTTTTGTTTGTTCACATTGCAGTGAGGGGTGGAATTACTTTGAGGTATACGTGAGGTCGTGGTTTGTGAGTTTTCATTGTGAGATGATGGGTGATATGGGAGAAGTTATTGAGTAGAGGGTTAGTGGTTAGAAAGTAGGCGAGAAGAGAAGGGGTAGAGGACGGAGGACGTGAAGATTGATGTTGAGTTACCTGTGTGGTTTTTGATTGTGTTGAATGTGATGTGGCGTAGTTATAGCTTATATGTAGTTGTTTAGTGGCGTGCAGGGAGAGTGTATTAGATTAAGTGTTAAGTGTCCTTAATGTAAGGTGTTGTTGTCGGTTGTCCAGTTTGGTTTTTGTCATTTTGAGATGGAGTTGTACGTGGAGTTGAAGGTAATTAGTTATAGCATGTGAATTGAAGGTGTTTGTTGAGGATGAGATGGGGCAAATAGAATGGAAGGGTTGTGAGGAACAAACTGTGTGGTGAGGTGGAGGAATGTGTCCTCCTTATGCAGCATTTGTTAATGTTTGATTGGGTAGGGTGTTGTTTTCTTGAGTGGTTATGATGAGGAGTTGGTTAGTGGTTTGGTTATGGGTGAATGGTGATGTGAGTTGTATTGAGGGGCACAATTTGAGGATTTGCAAAAATGCTTGGTTTTTTCTCTAAATTAGGGTTTCACCCACTATTTTTGGCTACACTTGAGGTTTGGATGTGGGTTTGTTAGGGAGATTCTTTGGTATGAGGTGATTGTGATAAAAGATGAATGAGGATGTATTTATAGTGGACGAAAAGGTTTAATTTAGGAAGAATGGACATTCAAAGGATCAAATCCAAGAAATGTTTGTAAATTTAGGGAAACAGTAGCTAAGTCTAGAGGGTATTTGGTAAAAAGGAAAAAAGATACTGTTTTGCCCAGTGTTTTACTGGACGGTCCCCTTAATAGGGTGGAGGGTCCCTAAAGTTAAAGGGGGCCGCCCGTTATGAATTAAAGGGTGGGCCCGCCTTCTGGCAATTTTCCAGAATTCCCAAAATTTCAAATTTTTTCAAAAAATTTTGTAAGTTTTTGTGTGGGTTTCTGTTTTGGAAGTTAATTTTGCAGCTAGTCCATCCTTTTATGGCAATTAAGATTTTTAGCACATAGCAAATTAAGCAATCAACATTTTATATGTAGGATAACCTATTTCACACAATTTTAGCATATAATCATATATGATTAAGTGAAGAGCATTTGGATATTAGCAACTTGATATAATGCAACAAAAAAAATTATCATGATAAAGGGTTAAGTTAAAAAGGAAACAAACTTTTGTGCAAATACTAGTGTGTGCCTAAGTGAAGAAAATGTGGAAGTTAGCAATTATTTTCGACACTAATACCATTGCAAAACTAGAAATAATCCAAAAATGCTCCTTGATTTAGTTTTGCTCAACCAAGATTGTCGAAGATATATATTAGATTATATATTTTTGACAACAAGTAAGAGACCATTATGCATATGAAAAAAAATGTTTTTAGCATATTTCAACAATATATGAAAATTAATTTTCATGTGATCCTAGATATGAGAAAGACTTTCTTTAGAAAATAATGGATTGGGACTATTGTATATATATATGTATAATGAAATATGTATTAGGAAAAAGTTTGCTTATATGTTTTTCCCAATCTTGTGTTTTTGTGCAAAACAGAAGCCTAGACACAGAGAGAATTTTTTTTCTTCAGTGGGAGGTCCCCTTAATGTCTGGGCGGTCCCCTTAAAATTAAGGGGGCCGCCGTCTGAGAAAAATAATTTTCTCAGATTTTTGACAAATAGTTCATTTTTAATTTATTATGCCGAAAACTTAATCAATTTGTTCCATCATTCCTAGACCTAGACGTAAGTAGTTAAAAGGCTCACGTTTAAGTGGTTTAGTTAGAATATCGGCTATGTTGTCTTCCGATGAGACCTTTTCTATAGAGATATTTCCTTTTTGAACATTATCGCGAAGGAAGTGATGGCGAATCTCAATGTGTTTTGTTCGTGAGTGTTGAACGGGATTCTTACTTAAGTCTATAGCCCCTTTGTTATCACACATTATTGGAATGTCGTCTAACCTAACGCCATAGTCTATGAGAGCTTGCTTCATCCATAGAGCTTGTTGACATGCCTTTCCGGCGCTTACGTATTCCGCTTCGGTTGTGGAGATGGCAAGAGCGGTTTGCTTCTTCGAAAACCAAGATGTTAGACAACATCCCATAAACGTGCAAACACCACTAGTGCTCTTGCGATCTACGTAATCTCCCGCATGATCCGAATCCGCATACACTATTGTTTCTATGCCGGATCCCTTAGGATACCATAATCCTAAATGCGTAGTGCCTTTAATGTATCGGAAGATACGTTTAACCGCTTCTAGGTGAGAGGTTTTAGGATCCTCTTGAAAGCGGGCACAAAGGCAAACACTAAACATGATATCGGGTCTACTTGCCGTTAAGTATAATAAACTACCTATCATGCCTCTATATTTGGTATTATCTACGGACTCACCTTCTTCGTCTCTCGTGAGTTTGGTTTCCGTAGACATAGGGGTTTTTATTGGCTTAGAGTCTTCTAGTCCAAATTTCTTAAGCATTTCCTTAATATATTTTGATTGATTAAAAAATATTCCATCATCTAATTGTTTTATTTGTAATCCTAAGAAGAAATTTAGTTCCCCCATCATACTCATTTCGAACTCATAATGCATGATCTTGGCAAAGTCATCACACATTTCTTGACATGTTGATCCGAATATAATGTCATCAACATATATTTGGACAATAATGAGATTGGAGTCTTTCTTTTTAGTGAAGAGTGTGTTATCTACCATTCCCATGGAGTAATTATGTTTAATAAGAAAGGATTTTAATCGATCGTACCAAGCTTTTAGGGCTTGTTTTAGACTATAAAGAGCTTTATTAAGTTTATAGACATAATTAGGTTTTACGAAGTCAATGAATCCCAGAGGTTATGCCATGTAAACCTCCTCATTGATAAAACCATTAAGGAATGCACTCTTCACATCCATTTGGTATAACTTAAAGTCTAGTGCACAAGCATAAGCCAAAAGTTGTAACAATTCTCAATTTCAGGTCATTATACGATTCCTATTATTAGTCACTATTTATTTAGTCCGATACGCGTTTACTTTTAATTTAACTTTTAAGTTAAATCGCGTAGACTAGAAATAATCTATTAATGTAAACGGTCGTCAAATAAATTAAAATTTACACCGACCAAGTAATAATTAATTATTAAGAAGATAATTAGTTACTTTTCGTATTTTATTTTTTTTGTCACGTAAAAAGGGTTACGTTTCGCGATAAAATACATTTGGACACACCCCGGAAATACCTAGACTTACCTAGACTCAAACTAATACCCACTTTTAATCCGTTTACACGAAATTTGAATAA
>BQNB010201451.1:0-10913 GCA_026074375.1 Tanacetum coccineum
CGGAATACTAAGTAGACGGCGGGTTCGTGTAATTCGTTCATGACTTAGGAAATAATTACATAGATCATCACAAGTATGACAAAGCAACAACACTAGAAGAAGCAATCTAGGGAGTAATACATGATTAAATAAATACAGTCTTTTATTATATTGTTATCACTAGTAGTGTAGATTTATATTTAGTTTAATAGCTAAAACCAAACCCACCTCTCTAATTATATGATTTACTTGCTTTCCATAAAATATAAAAATACAAAAATAATCTTCTTTTAACCCTTAGAATTCTGTTAGACCGTGACCAAGCCTCCCCAATCTATTCCTCGAGTGAACGATAACAAACCTCCGAGTCTTGCCTATACTACTACTACAACGATTAGGTGCTATGCCTAGGGAGTTGTAAAACTTCGTGTATAAGTCTAACGACGACCGCATCAGTAGTACAAAAGAAGGACAAATCATACTCCTAAAGGAGTGCTAGCTTTAGTCATCTTCTTGAATTTTGAGGCATTTGGATCGAAGGTATAGCTAAAAGTCTTATGCGGAGGAGGAAGCTAGTCAAGCTCCAGAACAACTACTTCCTCCAAAAGATTTTTGGCACTACGATATTTTCCAAGGTAATAGAAAATCCATAGAAGGAAAAGTAGTAACAGCCTTGTATGCCCAGTCTTCGCTCCTGGAATAAAGTTAGAAACCCTATGAAGAGCCACTTGGAATTGAGCATCAGTACGACCCATACACATTCCCCTTTCAACCCTTTAATTAACAGCCAAGGTCAGAATGCATTCAAGAGCTTGATTAAACTCATCACTTTGAAACAACTTTTGAAAATATGGTCGAAATATCAACTCACAAAAATATGCTTAATACCACCGCGAAGACTTTAGATATCCTACTCATTCTCGGCAATCATATCCTTAAACTTACGGGTCTCAGATTCTTGGACGTATAGCTCATAATTTAATTCCTTCTAGTCGGCCTCTTGTTTTTCCAAATTAGACCTAGCCTCAGCTAGCTCGCCAGTCGCTCGAGTAGAGGCACCTTCAACTTGAAGAATCTGATCATGTAACCTTTTTCTCTCCTCCAACAGAGACTCATTACCCTTTGTCTATTTTCTGTTCATCTTGCCGTGGTTATGACAATGCTCATCCAGCTTTTAGTAGTTCTCCTTCAGTTCGTCTAGTTTAGAAGCAAGGTCAGTAACATGTATAGTTAGTTGTTTGGAAACCTCAGATTGAACCTTTGAACCAGCATCCCTCTATTTATCCCTTAAACGAATTCCCTCACAAGAATGGGCCACGGAAGTGTAACATATATTCATTTAGGTACCCTGAGAAACCAAAAGAGTAGTTAATACATTTAATCTATTGGAGAGCTTGAGCGAAGTTATAGGTCCTGTTTGTTTATTAAGAGGCTCAGAGTCTAAATCTGATTCGCACATCTAAATCTGAATATTCGGTAAAAAAAGTCTAAATCTGATTTCCGTCTTATTCTGAATAAGTGGTTTAGAAATCTGAATTTGAATCAAATAAAACTATTTTTGATAAAAATGTGTAGATGTGTTAAACTATAATTTTTACAATTAAAACGATTGCATTCGTAAAAGAAATAAACTTTATTAAATATAAAAAAAATAAATTTATAATATAATTAATTTAAAGTTAAAAGTTGTTAATACAAATAAACCGGTAAAAAACGTTTATTTCTATTTTACGATCTTACTATGTTTTGTTGATAACAACTCACAAAATCATATCAAGTAAACTACCTAGATCACAAAGCATTTTATACCAAAACAATTTCATAAAATATACACCTTTCTATTTTTAGTAACTTAGAATTATAATTTACATAACTTGTAAATAAATCTTCAATTATTTTTACATCATTGATGACATAATCACCCTACCATATCTTAGGGTAATCTACCAAGATTACATATAATCTTTCAAGATTTGGCAATCCAAAATTCGGATTTTGTGTCAGACTGCCGGTTCCCTTGTGCAACACAACTGGTTCCATTCAAGCTAGAGAACCAGGCTACAGGGCACACTGGTTCCTTTGACTTATACTGACCGGTTCCATTCTGCAATAGAACAGGCGAAACCGGGCTACAGTACAGTTTAGGCCTATAAATACCAAGCCAATTCTCATGCTTTACTCACCCATTTTTCTAATACTAATCTCTCTAATCTACTGATCATTCTCTTCTTTATAGTTCTTATTTAGTTTCTTTTAGCATTTGTAGGTAATTGATGACATCAAATAACGTCACTTTATTTTATCATTTATCCCATCTGTTTTTCCCACTTTTATATAATTATTGCATAATTTAGTACTTAATTGCTTTAAAGTTGATAAATGCCGTAATTCAAGAGTGTTTTATGAAGACAAGCTAAAAGGCACATAAATTGGAGCTAAAACGAAGATATTTGAAGATTGCTGATTTCTGACCAATACTTCGTATCCAACAAAAGAGACACGACGCATCAGCGCCTGACTTTACAAGAAAACGCGTTTGACCAATTCCTAATACGGCGTATCCCTCCTGTATACATACGCCGTATCCATGAAGATAACTATTCGAAGATAATGTAAATCAAGTAAATTAGGAATGATATCACTGATTTATTATGAACGTAGCACGCACTCCAAGGAATCCAGCCCAATACACCGTATCGACCTTGCCAGATACGTCGTATCGAGTCTTTTTAAGACACTATAAATAGAAGACTCAAAAACGAGCTTTTAGTGTGCAATATCATATCTTTTATACCATACTCATTAAAGACGAATTTTAGAAGAAAAGATCAGCCACCAAGGTCAAGCATTGATCACGAATCCATAGAAGAAATCATGTAATTTTTACTCTCTTAACCGTTAGACTTTCAATTGTTTGATTACGCTTGTATAATTACAATGGTTGTGGGCTAATACCCTCGGGTATTAGCCATATTAATGAAAGTTCAATGTTTGGTTTGTTTTAAAATCGATTTCTTAATTTATCGTTGATTGTTTAATTATGTTTATCACCTCATACTTGTTTATGTGTTTGAATATGTGACCTATCATTCAACTGGGTCTAGTGATACCTAAAAAGTAATCTAGATACCAGGATAGCTCTCCATATCGTGTTTTATATTACTGGACCAACAAGATCACAAATAACATTTTGTCTTTGTCTTTAAATTATGAGCTTAGTTGGACCGGTAGGTGACCCGTTTATGTTTCAGGAATCATGCTCTTAATTAACTGATAAAGATTTGAATAGTAGACTACCAGTATATAAAACACTATCAAACAATAAGTGGGTAAAGTCCTGTTGGGCTAGGGTTTTAACAGGATCACCACTGCTTTGATTCCCTAAGATAGATTATAATTAAACTAAAGGATGATTATGCGGACGTGTTAATTGTGACAGGATTAATTGTGTCTAGGTCTTAGGATGATGACCCGCCTAAGTCTTAAGAATAATATGCCGCTCCGAGATAAGTAAATCATTGCACTAAAACAAACAAACCAGCATTGAACCGGATTTAATATGGCAAATACAGTTTTCTATCATTTGGCTTGTACCACTTTTCTATCTTCTGATTTTCTTCTTTTGTGTTTATTGTGTATTGAATTGATATTTGTTTCCACCAAACTTGTGCCAGGAAAAACCCCTCATATCATTAGACAACGTATATAACATAGGTTTAACCAGTAAATAGACTAATTAAAATACTAATAGAATATAGGATTAATGTTCCACTCTTAGTGTTCGACACCCTACTTACCGCAAACTCCATCTTGACCGGGTACACTGCTTGTTAAAGTGTTGTTTTAGGTTTGTCGGCTAAATATAAATTTAAAACTTGATAATCAAATAATTGACCCTACACGACAGCACATCAGGCAACATAAGGGACCAAGGCTAGAATTGTCCCTTCACATCTAACTCTCACCATTTCTTTATCATTTTTTACCATTATTAGCTTTCTCCTAGTTTCAATCGAATGTTTCCTAACTCTTCCTGTTACAATTTCCTTAATAGCAAATTGCTGGCCTAAGTAGAAGTAATACTTATTGGCACCCTTGTTTTTTTGCTTGCCTATTCTTCTTAATTCCCTAAGTTGAATTCTCCTTTCAAGATCAATTCCATCATCTAAGTCACTGCCAAATGAGTCATAATCAATGACATCTAGATCACGTTCCTGAACCTCAACAGCACCTACACTTAAATCATGTTTAGGGTCTAGAGTGAAATTAAAATTATTCATACTCATAGGAACATCTTCAACTATATGCTCATCATCATCAAACACTTCATCATGCTTTGGATCATAATCCAAATCCTCTTAATCACTCCCACTTGTATCATTTTCTTCTGTGTCACTCTCTTCTTCTGATTTATTATCTGCATCCACCTCTACTTCTTTGAACTTTCCAATAGGACCAGCCCCTTCTGTCTTAAATAACATCTGCAAGTCAAGCACATCATCAACTGTAGAACTGTTACCTACATGAACTATCATCTACTTCCCAGTGATCTCCTCCCTAGTGATTTCCTCCCCAATGTTTGCATAGTCACCTAGTATCTCATCAAGATTATCAAAAGGATCAGGCACTCTCTACTATAATTGGTCCTTTCACAAAACTAGCAGTCTATTTTTTACTCAAAATTTTCATTACTTCACCAATGCTTAATGCCTTAGAGCTAACATGTTCCCACTCTTTTGTCAAATTCCTATGACACATAGGTGTTAAATTCCTATTCACATTAGGACTGCTATCAATTTCTATAGGAGCCTTTCTTAAGTAATTATCAACTGCTATTGCAACTCCTTTCTTAGGTGTAACAAAGATACTTGAGTGCACATTACTACTTCCATGTTCAACATACACCAAAATGATCTTATTGTTGTTAACATACTTTGCCATCTCTAACACATCAGCATCAACAGTCAAAGGGTACAGACCCTAATTTAAGCGTAATCTTGGTCTCAAAAAATGGTAGTACATCAAGTCAGCTACAACGTAACCCAGTGTAACTACCATTTCTTTAAGGTCATGTAAACAACACTCATTAATATCAATAACATCAACAGATGATACTTGTCCAACAACGTTAGACCTGCTAGGTGTTAGTGTAAAGCACCTGCAATGGTGGATTTCAAATGTGACTGACTTAGGGTTACAACTTGCAATTATAACCATGTAACATTAACAACAATTGTACCTTCTCTAAAAAGCAAGAACAAACTTTAAGTAAACACCCAAATGCACTATATCTTACCGTTTTGTGCAGCTTCATCAATGTTTGAGCTATCTTTATGCACATTCAAATCAAAACTTTGCTTCACCATGATCAGTCAATGAAGAACAAGCTTAGGGATTGCATATGTGAGAGGGAGGTGAAGAAGAAGGGACAATGTATGTAATAAAATGATAACGATAAGTCAAATAGTCAAGCGGTGGTACATGTTAGGTGATCATATATGCGAGTGGAAAAAAAATACCACTGACGGTAAGGAAATTTAATGATTAAATGGATGAGAAAAAGGTCAAAGGACTGGTCAACCTATTTGGGTCAACCACGGGGACGTCTGTTGTAATTATCGTCGTAATAGGACGAAACATGCAATTTGGCCATAACCACAAGTACCAAACATGTAATTAACTCAAGGTATTATATGTAGGAATCAAAATAGTTACCAAAAATAATACTACTATGAAAATCTATGAGCCAATTTTTTGGTTTCTTACCATCCTTTAAATTTCACCAACTTTCTAATAACCATTGTTGCAAAAAAACCTACAAGGCCGATTAATCATCACCTAGGCACTACTGGGCCACTAGCCTTTCTGTGGCTGATTAATCGGTTAAATAATCAGTCAACCATGGTTAACGGCGGTCAAAGATGATTAATGGTGGTCAAACTTGCTGGAAACCTGCAAATCTTGCTAGAAACACCCAAAACTCGTCGTAAACATGTTTTAATCACTTATGGTAGTTGTTTATATCAGTTATAAGTTGGTTTTTAAAGAAAATCTTGCCTGAAATATACAAAACTCGTCAGAAATACCAAAAATGGCAATCCGATTAATCACCGATTAATCTTGTCTAGACCGATTACAAGCTACAAGAAGGTGGACCGCCCAACTACCGATTCTAGATTTTTGCAACCTTGCTAATAACAATGACTCTATGAATGTTAGAATTCTATATTTACATAATTTGCACTTATCGAGCATCAAATATTCCATAGTTACCATAGCACATCATGCTTAAAGAGATTAAAAGTGTATAATGTTGGGATTAAAAGCTTCATAAGGCTGTTTGGAATTACTGCTGCTCTTATAAAAGTTGGTGCTGCTTAAGAAGAAAGGTTTGTGTTACTACTGCTAGCAAAAAGATTGTGAAAAATACGCTAAGTAGTTAGTACTGCCAGTATAAACTTAGTACTACTAGTGTAACTTAGAACTGCCAGTATATGTTAGTACTGCTAGAGTAAAGTTAGTACTGCTGGTGGAGAATGAAGAAAATATTCTAAGTAGTTACTACTGCTTTTACACAGTTAATGCTGCTGGTGTATAAGTTACTACTGCTAGTGTTCAGATTAATGCTGTCTGTTACAAAGTTAACAACTGCTGACAGAGTACAACTGCTAAAGGATTATAGAGTGATTGAAGATAAAGATTGCTTATGTGATATGTATGAGATATTTTTGTAAAAGATACGTATAAGTTATTTGTTTAGAAGATCATGATAACTTAGGAAAATATTGTAAGCCAGTTAGGACTCCTTGGTGTATAAAAGGAAGTCCTAGGGCATAGAGATTGATATCTTTTCATTGTTCTGTCAATCTATTCGTAGCTTTAAGGTTTTGTAAACCCTAACACTATTAAGAGTGTTCGTATTATATTTGAGGCTAGAAAGTTGGTATCACTTTATTTTTAATTGATCTTTACTCATTATTGTTTCATTGAAATTCCTTTTTTAGTATCATGACTAGATTCCCATAGTCTTTGATATTCACAATCAAAGTTATCTGTCATAATTGTTATTTGGATTTAATCAATACACTTTAGATCATATACAAGCTAAAGCAAGATCTATTCTATTGGGATCAACAAGTGGTATCAGAGCTTGTGAGAAGCTTTGAATAAGAAGAAACTTTACTACACACAAGATCTACTTTTTCAAGAAGTAATGGACTCTCAATCTACTCAAACCATCAAGCTACCCATACTCCAACCAGGTGAATATGATCTTTGGAAGATGAGGATGGAGGAGTACCTACAGTGCATTAATTACACTATATGGGAGATCGTAGAAAATGGTAATGCACCTATAGTAACAAAAACTGTTGATGGTAAGGAGACTGTTGTCTCCTAACAGTTATGTAGAGAAGGCCACAAAGAAGGGCCAGAGTTTGAATGCAAGAAGCCACTTTGTTGATTGCCTACTAATGAGCATCAATTAAAGTTCAACTCATACAAGGATGCTAAGACACTGATGCAGGCTATTAAGAACAGATTTGGAGGTAATACTGCTACAAAGAAAACTCAAAAAAATCTTCTAAAGCAGCAGTATGAAAACTTTGTTGCATCCAGCACAGAAGTGATTGAGCAAACCTATGAAAGGCTTAAAAAGCTAATTAGTCAACTGGAGATGCATGGTGAAGTCATTCCTCAAGAAGACATCAATTAGAAGTTCTTGAGAAGTTTGTCACAAGAATATACTATGCATACTATTGTGTGGAGGAACAAACAAGAGATTGAGACATTAAGTTTGGATGACCTCTTTAACACCCTGAAGGCTTATGAATCAGAGGTCAAAGGGACATCTAGCTCAACCACAAACTCACATAATGTATCTTTTCTATCCTTAAGCAGCACTAACAGAGCAATTAATGCTGCTCAGGGTGTTAATACTGCTAGCACTCAGGGTGCTGCTGATAGCTCAACAACTGTTGAAAATTTGAGTGATGCTATGATTTATTCCTTATTTGCTAGCCAACCAAGTATTCCACAGCTTGATAATAAAGATTTACAACAAATCCATCCTGATGATCTAGAAGAGATGGACTTAAGGTGGAACATTAGGGCAAGAAGATTCCTGAATAATACTGGAAGGAAGCTGGACATGTCCAACAAAGAAAGAATTGGATTTGACAAGTCTAAGGTGGAGTGTTTCAACTGCCACAAGAGAGGACACTTTGCAAGGGAGTGCAAGGCACCCAGGAATCAAGACAGCAGGAACAAGGAGACTATAATAAGGACTGCGCTAGTTGAGGAAACTACTTCAAATGCCTTAGTGTCTCAGTGTGATGGCTTTGGCTATGATTGGAGTGACCAAGCAGAAGAAGGTCTAACCAATTTTGCTCTTATGGCTTATTCTTCAACAAGTTCAATTTCTTCTACAAACTCTGAGGTATCTAATGACTCAAATTGTTGTTCATCTTGCTTAGAATGTGTAAAAAATCTAAAAGAACAAAATGAACAATTAGTTAAAGACTTAAGAACAGCTAGGATAAGTGATGTCTCTTATAAAACTGGTTTAGAATCTGTAGAAGCTAGACTGTTAGTCTTTAAGAAAAATGAGTCTGTGTATGAGGAAGACATAAAACTCTTAAAACGTGAAATCTATTTAAGAGATTTAGATCTTACAGAGCTTAAAAGGAAGTTAGAGTTGACTACAAAAGAAAAAGATGAGGTTCAACTTACAGTACAAAAATTTGAAAATTCATCAAAAAGCCTAAGTAAACTTCTAGACAGTCAGATAATGGATAAGTGTAAAACAGGATTAGGGTATAATGCTGTCCCACCTCCCTATACTGGGAATTTTATGCCACCAAAATCTGATTTAGTTTATCCTAGTCTAGATGATTTTGATGTGAATGAGTCTATTAGTGAGCCTATAGTTGAAAAGCCTACTGTTGAGACCAATGAATCTAAGACTGCTAGGAAAGAAAATAAATCCCCAATTATTGAGGAATGGGTATCTGATAGTGATGAATAAAATGTGCCTAAGGTTAAAACAGTTGAGATGTTTAATAAACCTAGTTTTGATAAGATAAACTTTGTTAAGTCTACTGAGCAAGTAAAATCTCCTAGAAAAACATCAGTTGATAAAAATAGGCAAAACACACCTAGTCCTAGAGGAAACAAGAGAAACTGGAACCAACAGATGTCTCAAAAATTAGGGAGTAATTTTGAGATGTTCAACAAAGCTTGTCATGTGTATGGTAGTTTTGATCATTAGAAGAATGATTGCAATAACTGGTATAATAATGGAAGATTTGCAAAACTAGTTTGGACCAATGTTCAAAGGGTGAACAAACAGAATTTCTCTAAATTAACTCACCCCAGTCCAAAAAGGAACATGATTCCAAGAACAGTCTTAACTAGGTCTGGCCCAATTTCACTTAATACTGGTAGACTAGTTAATACTATTCAATCAAGAACAGCAGTGAATAATGCAGGACCCATGAAAAATGTCATTAATAATGCATATTCAACTGTTAAAAGGCCTTTTAACAAAATAACAGCAACTAATAATAGTAATTTTACTAAAAAGGTTAATACTGTTAAAGGTAACAATATTAATATTGTTAGACCAAAAGCAGTTATTAGTGATGTTTATAGAAATAAAGGAAATGCTATTAAAGTCTCAACATGTTGGGTTTGGAGACCAAAGCACAAAGTTTTAGACCATGTCTCCAGAAACAATGGTGCATCAATGTCCTTTAAAAGATTTGATTATATTGATGCACAAGGCAGATCCAAGTCAGTAATGGCCTGGGTCCCCAAAAGAAACTAATTCTCCTACCATTATGTGTAGGGCAATCCACAGCGAGATTTGAAGGATAAAGGATTCATTGACAGTGGATGCTCTAGGCACATGACAGGAAACAGATCCTATCTTACAGATTATGAAGAAATTGATGGAGGATTTGTTGCCTATGGAGGAAATTATAAAGGAGGGAAAATTACTAGGAAAGGTAAAATAAGAACTGGTAAATTGGACTTTGAATATGTGTATTTTGTAAAGGAACTAAAGTTTAACCTCTTCAGTGTCTCATAAATGTGTGACAAGAAGAATAGTGTTCTTTTTACTGATACTGCATGTGTTGTATAGTCTCTAGACTTTAAGTTAACTGATGAAAGTCATGTTTTGCTTAAAGTTCCTAGAAAGGATACATGTACAGTGTTGATTTAAAGAATGTTGTTCCTCAAGGTGGTCTCACTTGTCTCTTTGCAAAAGCCACACCAGATGAATCTAATCTTTGGCATAGGAGGCTTGGACATGTAAATTTCAAAACAATGAATACACTGGTAAAGAGAAACCTTGTAAGAGGTTTACCTTCAAAACTCTTTGAAATTAATCAAACTTGTGTTGCTTGTTAGAAGGGAAAGCATCATAGAGCTTCTTGTAAGACCAAAACAGTCAGTTCAATCAGCTAACCATTACAAATGTTACGCATGGATTTGTTTGGCCCAACATTTTTAAAGAGTTTAATGAAAAGATGTACTGCCTAGTTGTCACAGATAATTTTAGTAGATTTAGTTGGGTTTTCTTTTTAGCCTCTAAGGATGAAACTAGTCAAATCCTTAAAACATTTATAACAGGCATAGAAAATATAATAAACCTTAAGGTGAAAGTGATTAGATGTGACAATAGGACTGAATTCAAGAATAAGGTCATGAATCAGTTCTGTAAAATGAAGGATATTAAGAGGGAATTTAGTGTTGTTAGGACTCTACAACAAATTGGAGTAGCAGAAAGGAAAAATACGACACTAATAGAGGCTGCTAGGACTATGCTAGATGATTCAAAATTGCCAACAACTTTCTGGGTTGAAGCAGTTAATACTGCTTGTTATGTCTAAAATAAGGTGTTAGTTATCAAGCCTCACAACAAGACCCCT
>BQNB010201453.1:0-10912 GCA_026074375.1 Tanacetum coccineum
CAACTTGAAGCAGCTACATATTCAGCCTCTGTTGTGGAATTAGCAACCACAGTCTGCTTCTTGCATTGCCATGAAATCAATCTACACCCTAGGAATTGACAACCTCCTGTTGTGGACTTCCTATCTAAGCTTGCTCCTGCATAGTCACTGTCAGTATATGCCACCAAATCAAAAGGTGAATCCTTAGGATACCAAAGGCCCAATTTAGGTTGACCTTTAAGATATCTAAAAATTCTTTTCACAGCATGAAGATGTGACACTTTAGGGTTAACTTGGAATCTGGCACATACACATACAACAAACATTATATCTGGTCTTGAAGAAGTAAGATACATCAATGAGCCAATCATTGATCTATACATGTGTTCATCTATGTCTTCACCATCTGCATCTTTGAGCAAAGGTTTATGGGTTTCCATGGTGTGCTTGCTGTTTTGACATTACTAAAGCCACATTGCTTCAAAATCTCAGTCACATACTTGTCTTGGCTTATAAAAATCCCATCTTCCTTCTGCTTCACTTGCAGTCCTAGGAAGAATGTGAGTTCACCCATAGAGCTCATTTGAAACTTCTTATGCATCATCTTCTCAAACTCTGTGCATAACTTCTTCTTTGTAGACCCAAAAATGATATCATCTACATATACCTGTACTATCAGAATATCACCTTGGTCCCTCTTGATAAACAAAATTTTGTCTATCTGTCCTCTTTGAAACCCATTTTCCAACAAATAAGTGGACAAGGTCTCATATCAAGCTCTAGGAGCTTGATGCAAACCATAGAGAGCCTTTTCTACTTTGTAAACTCTGTTAGGGAAGTCTAGGTCTTCAAAACCAGGGGGTTGACAAACATAGACCTCCTCTTCAATTTTTCCATACAGAAAAGCACTCTTCACATCCATCTGGTACACCTCAAAGTCTTTATATGAGGCATAGGCTAAGAATAGCCTGATTGCTACAATTCTGGCAACTGGAGCAAAAACCTCATCATAATCAATTCCAACCTCTTGTGTGTGACCCTGAGCAACTAACCTAGCCTTGTTTCTGATCACAATACCTCTCTCATCCTTCTTGTTCCTGTACACCTATTTAGTACCATTGGCCCTTTTGCCATGTGGTAAATCCACCAAGGTCCAAACCTGTGGTAATTTAAATTGCAGAAGCTCCTCCTGCATAGCTTCTATCCAACTTGGATCTTTCAAATCTTGGATTACCTTCTTGGGCTCTACTTGTGATAAGAAACATGAAAACCGACAATTCTGAAAGTCTTTATGGTTGGTCCTCTGCTGCACTGAGCTAAACATAGCATGTTCAGTCATACTATTTGTCATCCTTCTAGTTTGAGGTGCTGAATGTATATCTCCAATAATTTGTTCAACTGGATGATACTTATGTGTATCTTGTAGTTGGAATATGGAATGAACATGTCAATAAATGCATCTAAATTATTCATGTCAGCCTCTACACTAACATCTTCATCATCATCTGAATAAACAATGTCTTCCAATTTAGGCATATTTGGATCATTTGGAAGTTCAATGCTTGTTTTTGGATCAACAGCATTAACTTCTGTGATAGCAGCATTAATAGTTGAATTAACAGTATTAACATTGTTAGTGCTGCTTCCATCACTAGCAGTTTTAATATTGTTAGTGCTATTAATACTAGCATCCAACTCTTGATTAACTCTTTGATCCTCTCTTGGCTCCTCTGTACTTGGAACCTCACTATCTTTCTCTGAAGTTGCATTTTCATTCCTTGGATCATCAGTGTCCGTCTTTTCTTCCTCCCCTAATGGTTTGAATCCTGCATCAGGAGATTCCTTTGAATTCTGAGAGAATATTGGATCAGCAGACTACATTGGTAGCAAAATGTAATCTTTTCCAGGTACTATCTTCATTCTAGCTTTACCTGCATTGTCACATGCTTTTGTACCTGCATTACCATTAGACTGATTCCCTGCAACAACTGGCTTATAGTTCATAGAATTTGTTAGTGCATCTATATCAAAAATCCAAATAGGTCCACTTCCTGCAATATTAGATGTATTTTTACTAAATTGTACATGCAGGTTCTCTTCTACTATCTTAGTTCTACTGTTGAATACTTTAAATGCTTTGCTATTGGTAGAGTATCCTACAAAGAACCCTTCATTAGCCTTTCCATCAAATTTACCTAGGTGATCTATGGTATTAAGGATTGTAACAGGATACCCAAATGGTCTCATGAAGCTTAAGGCAGGTTTTCTACCTAGAAAATGTTCATAAGGGGTCTTGTTGTGAGGCTTGATAACTAACACCCTATTTTAGACATAACAAGCAAGGCAGTATTAACTGCTTCAGCCCAGAAAAGTTGGGCTATTTTGAATTAGCTAGCCTAGTCCCCTACAGCCTCGAATTAGAGTCCTAGTTTTTTACCTTTCAACTTACTTATTTTAGTTGTGAGTCCTAGCAAACAATACTAAAATCCCTCTTAATACCCTTCATTTCACATAAACTGGTTGATGACCCTATTCTTGAACACAAGTCCCCATTGTCCCACATCTAATCACTTCACCCTAAGGTCAATTAGATTTTTCTATGCCTGTTATGATGTTTTAAGGATTCACTAGTTTTTTATCTGATAGAAGGCTAAAAAGAAAACCTAACTAAACCTATTAAAATCATCTGTGACAACTAGGCAGTACATCTTTTTCATTAAACTCTTTACAAAAGTTGGTCAAACAAATCCATGTGTCAACATTTGTAATGTTGCTGATTGAATTGACTATTTTGGTCATATAAAAGCTCTGTGTATTGCTTTGCCCCTTCTGACAAGCAATACAGGTTTGATTAATTTCAAAAGTTTTGAAGGTAAACCTCTTACAAGGTTTCCCCTTACCAGTAATTCATTTGTTTTTGAAATTACGATTGTCCAAGCCTCCTATGCAACGATTAGAATTCTCAGGTGTGTGAGGCTTTTTCAAAGAGATAAGTAAGTACCTCCTTGATGAACAAATACTTAAGTCAACACAAATACACTGTACAGTGTATCCTTTCAGAACTTAAGTAAAACATGACTTTCATCAGTTAACTTAAAGTCTGGAGATAGAACAACACATTCAGTATCAGTAAAAAGAACACTATTCTTTTTGTCACACATTGTAAGACACTGAAGAGGTTAAACTTTAGTTCCTTTACAAAATACACATCTTCAAAATCTAATTTACTAGTTCTTATTTTACCTTTCCCAGTAATTTTCCCTCCTTTGGAATTACCTCCAAAGGCAACAATACTCAACAAATTTCTTCATAATCAGTAAGATAGATCTGTTTTTCCTAACCAAATGTGCCTAGAGCATCCACAGACAATCAATCCTTTATTCTTTCAAATCTTGATTGTGGATATCCCCTGGCACATAATGGTAGAAAAATTATTTTCTTTTGGAGCCAGCCATTACTGACTTGGATTTGCCTTTCATCAATATCGTCCAAATCTTTTAAAGGATATGATGCATCATTATTTCTGGAGAGCATAGGTCTAAAACTTTGTGCTTTGGTCTCCAAACCCCCATGCCTGAGGCCTTAAACAGTCATTTCCCTAGTTTTCCTAACGAGCACTCAGAACTGCTATATAGCCTCGCAGTCTTAACCCCTTGTTTCCCATTAACATATTAACCATTTTTAGTGAAATATTGTTATTAGGTGCTAATATGTTTGTTTAAAGCCTTCTAAGCAGTTGAATATGCACTATTAATAACATTTTTCATAGGTCCTGCATTACTCACTGCTGTTCTTGGTTGAACAGTGTTAACTGGTCTAGCATAATATAAATGAAATTGGGCCAGACCTAGTTTTAAGACTGTTCTTAGAACCATTTTTCCTTTTTGGACTGGGGTGAGTTAATTTAGAGAAATTTTGTTTGTTCACCCTTAACATTTGTGTCCAAACGGTTTTTCAAATCTTCCATTAATATACCAGTTATTGCAAGTCATTCTTCAAAATGATCCAAACTACATCACACATGACAAGCTTTTGTTGAACATCATAAAATCACTCCCTAAATTTGAGACCATGTGTTTGTATCCAATATTCTCTTATTCCCTCTAGACTAGAGTGTGTTTTGGCCTATTTTTATCAACTGAAGTTTTCCTAAGATTTTACTTGCTCATAGACTTAACAAAGTTTCTCTTAGCAAAACTATGTTTATTAAACATCTCAATGTTTTAACCTTAGGCACATTTTCTTCATCCCTCTCAGATACCCAATCCTCAATAATTAGGACTCCTTTTTCTTTCCTAAAAGTCTCAGGTTCATTATCTCCAACAGTATGCAATTTCAAACTACAACTCACGTAATTCACTGACAGACACATACATATCAACAAAATCATCTAGACTAGGATAAACTAAAACAGAATTTTGTGGCATAAAATCCTAGTATAAAGGATGTAGGCATAACACATATACCCCTAATCATGTTTTAACACTTATCCATTATCTGTCTGTCTAAATTTACTTAGTTTTTTGGATGGATTTTCCAGCAAATTTTTTCACTGTAAGTTGCACCTCGCCTTTTTTCTTTTGTACCACTCTAAATTACTTTTAAGCTCTGTAAATCTAAATCTCTTAAAAGATTTCATGTTTTAAGAGTTTTATATCTTCCTCATACACAGACTCATTTTTTTCTTAAAGACTAACAATCTACTTTACAGATTCTAAAACAGTTTTATAAGAGACAACACTTATCATAGTTGTTCTTAAGTCTTTAACTAATTGTTCATTTTATTCTTTTAAATCTTTTACACATTCTAAACAAGATGAACAATAATTTGAGTCATTAGATACCTTAGAGTTTGTAGAGAAGTTGAACTTTTTGGAAGAAATAAAAGCCATTGATAGCATAATTGGGTTGGACCTTCTTCGCATTGGTCACTCCAATCATAGCCAAAGTCATCATACTGAGACACTAAGGCATTTGAAGTATTTTCCTCAACTGGCACAATCCTTCTGTAGATCCCTGTTCCTTGATGTCTTATACTTGTTGTCCCTGCACTCCTTGCAAAGTGTCCTCTCTTGTCAGTGAAACACTCCACCTTTGGACTTGTCAAACCCAATTCCTTTCTTGTTGGCCCATGTACAGCATCCTTCTAGTATTCTTCCAAGGAATCTCTTTCCCTCAAAAGTTAGTATCATCAATGTCCACCTCAAATCTATCTCTTCTAGATCATCAAGATTGATTTGTTGTAGATATTCATTATCTAGTTGTGGAATACTTGGTTGGCTTAGCAAAAAGGAATACAATCACAACATCAATCAAATTTTCAATAGTTGTTGAGCTATCAGCAACACCTTGAGTTCTAGCAGTATTAACACCCTGAGCAGTATTAACTGCTCTAGTTGATTGTTTAGTGTTAGTAAAAGGACAAAAAGGCTACATTGTTAGAGTTGTGGTTGAGCTAGAGTCCCCTTTGACCTCTAATTCATAAGGCCTTCAGTATGTAGAAGAGGTCATCCAAAACACTCCATGTCTCAATCTCTGATTTTTCCTCACACAATAGTATGCAAGTTCTATTTCTTGTGTACAAAACTTCCAAGAACTTCTGATTGATGTCTTCTTGAGGGATAACTTCACCATGCATCTCCAGTTGACTAATTAGCTTTTAAAGCCTTTCCATAAAGTTTGCTACCAATCCTTTTATGTTGGATGCAGGAAAGTTTTTATATTCTCTGCTTTCAAGTAGATTTTTTTGAGTATTTTCTTTTGTAGCAGTTATACCTCCCAAATCTAGTCCCAATACCTACATCTGTCTTTAGCAGTCCTTGTATGAGTTATAAACTTTATTGGTGGTCATTAGGTAAATGACTGTTCAACCAAGTGCTTCTGCCTTCAACTCTGCCCTTCTTTGTGCCTTCTTCTTCAACACTATGGAGGGATAAAGTCTCTTACCATCAAACAGTTTTTGTTCTATGGGTAGCATTACCATTTTTCTAATGAGCTCTCATAATTGGTAATCAATGCACTGTAGGTAATCTACTAACTGCTGTCCGTCCTCATCTTCCCCGAGATCAAACTCCACCAGGTTTGGAGTATGGTAGCTATGATGTTAGAGTAGATTGAGAGTCTATTGCTTCTTGAAAAAGTAGATCTTGTATGTAGTAAAGTTTCTGTGTCTTCCTTAATCAAAAGCTTCTCACAAGCTCTGATACCACTTGTTGATCCAATCGAATAGATCCCTCCCATTGCTTAGCTTGTATAAGGCTAAGTTGTGAATTGAAAAAATCCAAAACAACTATGATAGAAACTTTGATTGTGAATATCAAAGACTGTGCGGAATCTAGTCAATGATACTAAGAATAATTTCAATGAAACAGTAATGAATTAAGATAAATACCAAAACCGTTATTACCAAACTTTTCATCAAGCCTCAATGAAATACGAACACTCTTAATAGTGTTTATGGTTACAAAAACCTTGAGCTAATTGAAACAAAACAAATGATTTCTTATGTCTAACTTTATCCATAACGACCTCCTTTTATACCCAAGGAGTCCAATACGGCTTCTACCAAATATTTTCTTAAGTTATCAATGAATCTTCTAAACAAATAACTTATACGTATCTTTTACAAAAATATCTCATACTTATCACATAAGCAATCTTTATCTTTTCTCTGATAAGTCTTTGATCTCTTCTCTATCAGCATAAACTCTTCCAGTAGTTGTAATCTTTAAGCAGTTGTAACTTTTACACCAACAGTAGTAACTTTTGTACCAGCACACTAACTGTGTACACGCAGCATTAACTACTTAGAATTTTTTCTTCAATCTTCATTAGCAGTACTAAGTTACACTAGCTGTAGTAACTTGCAGTAGTAACATATACTAGCAGTAGTAACTTACACTAGCAGTACTAACTACTTAGCATATTTTTCATTAAGATTACTAACAGCACTAATTTATACTTAGCAGTAGTAACTAATACCTTAACAGTCTTAACTTCCACTTAGCAGTAGTAACTACCAAACAGCATCAAGAGGCTTTTAATCCCAACAGTCACCTACCTATTGAATCTATCATTTCTAGCAGATCAACTAATGTGATGGTGGAACCTCAATGAGGATCTTAGCCTTTTATACATTAATTATTTCTAATATAAAAAAACCCCCTAGTGTAGTTGATTTTTTAAAAGGATTAATTATCGAAAATTACTAAAATGAACTTTGTAATGATCTATTAATGACATTGAATGCAACACAAATCGTAAAACAAAAGTATGTTCTTTCTTGTTAGAGGAACCAAACTAACTTCTCATTTCCTTAGTAAGAAAGAGACTATATTCCTATCCCTTTCTACTTGTATGAGAAAGCTTATAATGGGAAACACTAAATTTTCCAATCTAATCAAACACAAACACACTTACTCAAGAAGCGTATTGTCTTGTAAAAGGTCAAACGGTTAAGTACGGTTCACATCTTATTGGATGACTAGAGAACATGTTTTTTATAGCCACCAAAATGATACATCTTGAAGCGTCAAGACATTATATTGGTTTTAAGATTAAAAAATGGAAATTTTAATAAATCGCAAAAGAGAAAAGGAAATTAATAACCTATTTTCTAGTATTTTTCCTTAACTCAATATTTTCCTAAGATTCTGCACACCTTTAAGGTAATGTAGAGGGAGGAATTGCATGCAAAAAAATTCAAGTTAAATAATGGCATTGATGGACTAGTCCATCATATATATAGTAGAACTTGATGCACTTTCTTGAATATCTAAGTACATGTTTACTAGTTCGTGAGGCTCACATTAGTGATAATATGCAGATATTCAAAGAGTAGAAAAGTAAATAAATTGTGACTTGCACTTCATTGCTATAGATACACATTTAATGTTGTCTTATCCAGTGGGAGTAATGCATTTTACTACTGATATAGACGCACATGTAATGTTGTCTAAATTTAGTGGGAGCTATGAGCTTATCACCTTGTAAGTGACCAATTTTATTTCTAGCTGGTCTTGAAATAAATACATTAATTTCACATACGTAAGCATCATAGGTTTTATAAAATCATCACATAACTTCTATTAGATAACTTGTCGCTTTTCTGATATCGCTGCCTAAAATGTTATTTATACAATATTTATGCATGATTGCTTATTAAACAATAAAGTTCTAGATATACTTATAATGCAAATGTGATTTTAGTTTTGAATTAAATCATATCATATCTGTGACATTGTCATATTACTCATACAAATATTCGGAAGCAACGGTGGAACGCTCATAACCCACATTAGTCCTTAGGATCGAAACCCACTCATCATTTGCCACTGTGTTTGTATAAATGCCTTGATGTTTGTAATGTACCGTGCACAAAGAGGATAAATTTAATTGTGTACAAGGTACAACATATATCAATATGACTTATGGTTTTTCTTAGCCGCATGGTAAGAAAGCTAATATTCTACTAGGACTTATACACCTTGCTGTATGTTGCCCTACTTAGAACTAGTGTTAAGAAATAATGAATACCTACTTCATCATATTCACTAAAAGGTTTAGCCAATATGATTGTGTATTCTTGTAAAGACATCAATAAGAAGTATGCAATTAACTTGAAAAGACGGTTGAAGCCAAGTGTCGGCGTTCAATAATACTTTATTTAATATGTTTATTTCTTCCTATAAAGACATAAACATCATGTCCTTGAACTATTCAAAGACTTATAAAGTAAGCACTTGACTTGTGGTATGTGTTTAATTACACATACCTTTTACCACTAAAACCGGACTTAGAATCCAAAAACGGACCAAAAATATATTTGTATTTTGTATTGTTTTGCATTTTATATTATCAGGTAACAAGCCAAAACGACAAAACCGAGCACGAGAACGGAAAGACCGTGAGAAGTCAAAAAGACAAAGTCAAAGTCAACAAAAGTCAAAAAGTCAAAGTCAACCCCGGGATGAGGCATTGGAAAGAGCATCGAAAACCGAACCCGAAAACCTAAATTGCCAAAAGTAGGCCCACCCGTACCCACCTAGTGGGCCCGGGTCAACCCACTTATATCTTTATAAGCCTTAAGCCTTCAAAAAGGCCCAAGTCCTTTTAAAACCATACCCGGCCCAACAACTAGCCCACCATCACCCTTTATACTCCCGTTATCCCTTACCCCTTTTAAATTTAACCCCGTTAGCCCTTAAAAGGACTAACGGTGCAAACCATTCCTAAACCTCAAGGACCAAAGTTGCACACATTAAGGAATATGATTGCAACACACTTATAAACCTTCAGGGACTATTCTTGACATTTCCTAAACTTAAAAAAATTATGCCAACACTGTACATCTCCTTGGTTGTCCTGTCTTCACTACCCGCCAAATTCACCCCAACACTGTTCCCCTTTATTCTCCACTTTGTATACACACCCCACACCTTATCCCACTAATTGCCATCTTGGCAATCCCTTGCATTTCTATTCGTCAAGGATTGAGGACAAAAAGATCAAGGGTAGAAATGACATGACTTGGACACTACTCAAATTGGATGGCTAGGATTGCTTTGTGACCACTCTCACACAAGAAACACAGGCTTGAGCCCTCTCAGCAAAGAAGCACAAGACCTAGAACCTTTATTAGTTTAGTATAAATAGGCTCATTTTTAAGCCTTTGGGCAAAAAAAAAAGTTTTTTTAGTATTTTTTCAGGTTATAATTTAAGTTTTTCAGCTTATTGTAATGTTTTCTTAAAAGCCTTGTAATGATTTTAAGTTTAATGAAAGATTGAAGTTTTTATGTTTTACCCCGTTTTTTAGTTAAAGTGTTTGAATGTTTAAAACTGTTTTATAAGCTCTCAAAAGCTCTTTTTTATAACCTTCTTAAGCTGTTACTTAAGTCTTACAAAACTTTTTCATAGTTTGTAAGGTTTAAGTTTATTTTACCAAAAATCACTTAAAAAAAAGCTTTTTGGATGATAAGCCGGATTTGGATGGGCTTATGGACACTACTAGCTTATCTTTGATAAGCTAGAGCTAGTAGATAAGCTCTTTTGAGCTCATTTGCCCTGTTTTGAGCAAGGGGCTTTGTAAGTTTCCTTTGTCTATTTATAGCTTATTTACTATTCAACTACTTATTATGCTTATTATTTGCTTATTGCTGCTTATTTATGCTTATTTATGTTGTTGATTGCTTATTTATGTCTGCTTATAGTTTAGATATCATTTTGTTTAAGTTTCCTTATAAACTGTCTTAAATAGCTTATTTGAGTGCTTATTTGTTATTGAAATATGCTTAATATTGTTTCTTATGCTTGTTAGATATCTGGTCTTAAAGGTTTGTTCATAAAAATTTTAAATTTTCAAGTAAAAAAGGCATTTTAAGTGTTTAAAGGGGTGTTTGGTTTAACTGTTTTAATGGGTCAAATTGGGTCAAGATTGCATTTTGACACTTGAGTCAGTTTAGTTTAGCTTAAATTAGTCTAAAAAATCAATTTGTTTATGTTTTTAATTAGTAAATCTCATTTTTAAGGTTTTAAGAGTTTGTTGTTTGAAACTGTTGGTTTAAGCTTATCTTATTTGCTTATTTGATTGTGATCTAGCTTATTGTTGTTTTGTGATGTTTTTGTGTTTGTGCAAGTGTTAAAAACAGGTTAGAATCATAGTCTAAAAGCCTGTATTGTTGTTTTAAGTTTTTGCCAAAACTGTTAAAAATTGCTAAGTGTTCAAAAAGTTTGAGAAACTGCTTTTTCAAATGTTTATTGTTACTTATTGTGAATTTCAAAATGCTTTTTGATTGTTGATTCTTGTTCTTTGAGGTCAAATCTTAACCTGTTTGTAGGTTATATAGTCATAAGGATCTGTTTAAGTGCTTATTTTTAAGCTTAAAATTGGTGTTTTGTTAAGATTACAAAAGTTTGCAAAAATTTGTCTAAGTGT
>BQNB010201454.1:0-10912 GCA_026074375.1 Tanacetum coccineum
GGAAAGTCTAGTTCGATCCAATCTAACAAGCCCCTCGTTCGGTCCAAACTAGAGATACTCGATCGGTCCTAGCAAGAAGAAGCTCGTTCGATCCAAGCAAAGAAACCCTCGTTCGGTCCATGAAGAAAATCACTCGATCGGTCCCCAAAGAAAATCACTCGATCGGTCCTCAAAGAAAAGCACTCGATCGGTCCTCAAAGAAAATCACTCGATCGGTCCTCAAAGAAAAGCACTCGATCGGTCCTCAAAGAAAATCATTCGATCGGTCCTCAAAGTAAAATCACTTGATCGGTCCTCAAAGGAAAATTACTCGATTGGTCTTCAAAGGAAAATTTCTCGTTCGGTCCAAACAGAAATACACTCTTTCGGTCCAAGCAAGTACTTTGAACCCGTCCTTTTCTTCTTAGCGTCCTTGCGTTTGTCTTAGCCACACACGAAATGACCACGACTAAAAGCTTTTAAGCCAAGAAACGACGCCGAACCAATGAGCTCATAAAAAACGAAATCACTAACACAACACACTCGAATACAATACACCCTCGGTTAGCTCTGGTACCAATTGTTACACATAAAGATTCACAAGCTAACAAGAATGATTCGGAGGTCGAGGAGGATTGAACAAATAGAAAGCCATATTATTAGTGAGAGAAAAGGGAAGATGTGTGTGTTCTAGAGAGAGAAACACACACACCTTATTACAAAATTATGAATCCTCACCCCTCCATGGAAGTATGGAGGGGATATATATAGCCCTGGACACGATCTTCTTACTACACTTGACATTTCTAGTCCCTGCGTGTCCGGCTAATATAAACTAATGTAATTCCGTATTAGCCGACATATTTTAAGGCTAACACATGAGCTTAGGAAAACGTAATTACATTTTGTGATGTCTGCATCTGTTGGATTATCACGGGGAAAGTCTTGCGGTCCTGCTTAAACATTTACATAAACCTATGAAATTCACCAACTTTATGTTGACGTTTTAAATGCAATGTTTTTCAGGAGATCATTAGGGCACGGGGTGCAAAAGGGATACATTGGTGGTTATGTTTTGGATGTCCTGCATTAAAGATTTAGTCGCATTACATTTTGTATATCTGTTATAGGCTGGAAATCTTTGTAATATTAACAAGTAAACAAGTGAAGCTTCGAGCTTTTGTAAACATTTTGTTAAATCCAATGTATCAGTTTTAAAACGACTTTTAATTGTCGTTCAATACATATCTTGTGCTAGTGATCTGAGAAGTAACACGCCCCGGACCCTTATTCCGCTGCGACCCAGTTTGGGGATGTTAAACAAAACTTAAAAAACCTTGTTGATCCTAGATATCATGAGCCACAAGGCTCTGATACCACATGTTGAATCGTTTTTATGAGTCGAGAATGATTAGTTCTCATCTAGGATCACAAAGTAACAATGATATAATATGTATACGCATAGCGGAAATAGCATAAGAACATTGATATCATAACAAGGTTTTTCTTTATTAACACTCCAAGCCCCAATATTATTTGATCAGAATAATACGGTTACATCAATGAACTGTAACAGGATCAAGTTACCTTGACCTTGAGGCTAAACTACATATGGCGTCTACATTACATACGCCTGGAACACACACACATGTTTAGGTACACTATGGAACTCACGACTTGTATACCTAAACCTAATAACCTGTATTTCTTTATATAATAGAGATATTAGGTTTTACAAAGGATAAGTATTAGGAAACAACTAAATCTTCTTAACTTTTATAATAATCTTATGTAATCTTCCATCATTTGAAGAATTTCTCCTTTTTCTTTTAAGTCCTTCATCTTTTATATGTTTTGTCTTATCAACTCAAATATAATTCCTAACAGAACAATATTCTTCATATCAACACTGTACATATTGTTCTTTCTAGGAACTTTAAGTAAAACCTGACTTTTATCAGCTAACTTAAAGTCAGGAGACAAAACAAAACATCCGGTATCAGTAAAAAGATCATTGTTCTTTTTGTCACACATCTGTGAAACACTAAAAAGGTTAAACTGTAACTCCTTGACAAAGTACACATCCTCAAAATCAAGCTTACCAGTTTTAAGAGTTCCTTTACCAGTAATTTCCCCTCCTTTGGCTCCTCTCCCAAAGGTAACATATCCTCCATCAAATTCCTTGAAATCTGAGAGACAGGACATGTTCCCTATCATGTGCATTGAGTATCCACTGTCAACATAGCCTTGATCTTCTTTTTGTGGATGACCATGCACATAAAAATAAGGAAATTAGTTTCCTTTGGGGACCCAAGCCATCACTGACTTGTATCTGCCTCGTGCATCAACGTAATTATGTCTCTTCAAAGTAATTGATGCACTATTAAGTTTGGTAGGTCTCCAAACCTAACATGCTGAGTCCTTAACATCATTAACCTGATTTGCCCTAACAGCATTAACTACTGCCGCATTTAGCCTAGCAGTATAAAATTTTCCCTTAGCAGTATGAACTTTTTGGCTAAAATTTTTGTTAGTTAATGTTGTTCTTATTTGATAGGACCTCTTTAGAGTTGATTTTGCTAATTTAAAAAAACATGACATTGGTCTAGCACTATAAACTATAGTTTTGGGATGAGCAGTATTAACAGGCCTAGCAGTATTAAGTGATCTTAGGCAAGTTTTCATTAAAACTGCTTTGTAAGCACTATGGTGAGTCTTTTTAGCAAAATAATTGTAATTCACCCTTGTGTAATTATTCCTAGATACTACCCTTTTCCTTTGATGGTAATTGCAGTCAGCCTGCACATGGTCAAAACTTCCACAGAAAAAACAAGCTTTATTGTACATCACAAAGTCACTTCCTAGCTGTTCGGACTTTTGATTATTCTAGTTTCTTTGATTTCCCCTAGGACTTTGTGACCTATACATTTCATCATACTTAACTGGTTTTTCTTTTTGTTTAGGTCTAACAAATTCTATCTTAGCAAGAGTAGGGAAAACATTTTTCTTCTCTAATTTATCATCTGATACCAACTCCTCAACCAATAGGGCATCAGGAGATTACATAACCTTATTAGAAATATCTTCACTAACACTCTTACTAGGTTTAGGTCCATAACATTCAAACTTAGGCTGTTGGAATTCCTCTAGACTAGAGTAGGACAAACCAAGATGTGGGGGTGAAAATAACCCTGTATGGGGAGGTGGAACAACATTATAGCTTACAAACCCTATACCCTTTCTACTTTTGTCAGTTGTCTGTCTCCCTATTAATTTGACTAGACTCTTAGAATCATTATCAAAATTTTCAATTTTAAGTTGATTGCTTTCTTTTTCTTGCTTAAGCTTTTCTAACTCACTTTTAAGCATACTAATTTCTGATTCTTTATATGAGATATCTCTTTTTAGAACAACAACACTTATCCCTAATTTAGTGCAACCCTAATCATAAACACATCGCCTACCACCCTTATCTCTCTAAAGTGCAGACATCATTTCAATCACCAAACCCCATCTCATAAATCAGATCTCAAAGCTAACATCATTCTCCCAAAGATGAGATCCAGTTAAATAATTAAACTCTTACAACAAAGAAAGAACCATGTTCTTCCACTGCCACTCGAACTATATCACTCAAACCATCTCTAAGAAAATTCACACGAATACATCTCAAACCCAACCAAAACCCTGAGTACACTTGTTCTCTAATACACAACTGCAAGAATCAACTCCTTCATTTGGTTTTTTAACAAGGACGATATAAGCTTCAAGATCTTGATAAAAGGTCTCGGGTAGGTGTTGCATGTATTCGTTTTTCTTGTTTGTTCTTGTGTTTTAATTGAAACAAAGATGGATTACAACATATTTGTTATAAATCGGTCTCTACTTTCAAATATTAAAGAGGGTTTATCCCCTTACACAAATCAATGATGATTTGATTCGGGTTGTGTAGATCTTTTTAAGGTCATGACATATCTTTGAAATATTCAACCGAAACGCAATCTGAGACCTTGATTTGTTTTGTATCTGTTTCAAGTCTTGGATGGAGATGTGATTTGATGTAGATGTGGTTGTGCTTTGAGGAGGATGGGATAATGATAGGTTAGAGGATTTGTTGTTGGTGAATCAGTGGTTGTTGACGTAGGGTCTAGGATTAGTTGTGTTTGGATTAGATGTTGATGGTTATGGTGTTTGAGTCATTTGTGTCATACTGTTCTCTTCCTGTCTTTCTTTTCGGGTTCTTTACTCAGTTGAGTTGACTCGGTCAACTCTGTAATTACCGAGTTGACTCAGTCTGGGTATGGGTGCATATTTCGCAGTATAAGCACACCTGTACATATTTCACTGAAATAAGTCAAAACATATTTCGCTGATTGAACCACCTGCTTATTTCACAGTTTAAACAAACTGCTTATTTCGCAGTTTAAACAAACTGCATATTTCGTAGTTTGAAAAACTTGCATATTTCGCTGTATAAACCTGTTATGTCATATTTTGCAGCCTTCAAAACAAGTGCATATTTCGCAGACTTCGAAAAATAAGCCCAAAAAAAGCCACGTACAATAAGAAGATAAGCACCAGAATAAGCCGTGAACAGTACAGATCTTCAAATAAGCCACATAAATAAGCTCAAAAGAAAACAAACACAAACAGACTATAGAAAGTTCCAATACGTGACATATTTGTGACAAACAAGCAGATCTATCATTAAAAGAAAATAACAAAAGTAAAAAGTGACAAAAGTGACATAAATTTGAGACCGACCAGATCACAAAAGCATAAACCGACCCAAGAATGAAACCTGGCTTTGATACCAAATGTTAGAATATAAAGAATCATTGATTCGGGAGTCGAAAAGACTCAAACCATAAGATAGTCATTTCTAGTGAGAGAGTATAGTGAGAGAAAGAAATATGTAAAATGAATAAAGAAGGAAAATGATACAAGAGTCTCAACCCCTCCATGGAATCCATGAAGGGGTATTTATAGTCCATATGCTTCTAAAATATACAACATTATCTATTCTAGTCCCCGTGTATGTGACTATAATAAACTATGGCAATTCCATAATGTCGTCACATAAAATGAATTCCTAACAATGGTGCAACTTACATTTGTTGCAGTAAGGTAAATTCCAAGCATATGTTTTCTTCTCTCTAGGCCCAGCAATGTAGGCCCTTGCTACGTTTTGTCTCTTGGGTGGTGGTTGTTGCACATGCTTGTTCCATTGGGTACTCTTCCACCTTCTCTTGTTTTCAGCTTACCTTGTAGCTGTAGCACGTACCTTTTAGTTCGTTAAATTGTTAGCCAAACTGATGGCATTTTAAAGCCTTATTAGTTCAGCTGAAGTCACATTTCCTTGGATGTTCCCCAAATGTACCTCTCGATCTTCTTTTCCTCATCCAAAACCATTCCCAAGCATAGTAAAGCCAACTCTTAGAAATGGTGGATGTAACCCAAAACATCAGTACCCTTAACAGTCAAATTTCATAGTTCGTTCTCCATCTTATTAATCTCATTCCTAGGACAATACACTTCAGTTATCATCTTCATGAGTTCTTTCCAAGACATTTCGTAAGCAGTATATTTACAACCGTCTTTGTATGAGTGTTCCAGCATGTCAATGCACTATCCAGCATAGCGTATGCAGCTAACTTCACTTGACAATTTGTGGCACAGTTGCTGATGTGGAACATAGATTCCATCTTCTCGAACCATCTTTCCAATTAAACAGCTCCCTTAGTTCCTTTAAAGTTGCAGGGTTGGTAGTTCAAGAATTCCTTGTATGTACAACCACGGGTGGTGTGCACAGCTCCTCCGACACCTCTTCATGGGGTATTCCATTTCCATTGTTCCAGTTTGCCTCAAGGGTCGCCATTGCGTCGGCCACACGTTGAGCTATCAGTTGCTCGATATCCACAATAGTCGCTCCTTGTCGGGTAGTCAACATTTTTCTTCTAAGTCATAAGAAATATACACACTGTGAGATTTCGTACAAGACGCACTCACAACACGCAACAGATACAATAATAAGATCACGATACGCAAAGAATATAATGAGATCATGATACGCAGAAGGTATAATATTCTAACCAAGTCAAAGTAAACAACATCATAATATAGCAAAATCATAACCAACATAGTGGCATTAATACTTGGTACATGATGAGTTGTTATTTTATACACTTTTTCGGGGCCATTTAACCCCTTAAATCATAAAAATATTCCTAAATTATGTGATTAATCATTTCTTTTTGTCATTTTAGCATTTGAAAGGCATTTGGAGTAAATACACGTGACTTGGACTCAATTTGAGAAGAAACAGGACAAGAATGCAACTCTACACGAAGTTGATCATGAGATGGCATATAGTTCGTAGAGACGACGTCACAATTCTTTGTGACGATGTCAAAGTATCAATGGGATGACATCAAGATCTTTTGTGACGACGTCAAAGTAGCTGACACTGAGAAGCCCATAGAAGATTCTGCGGGTTGACGACGTCGCGATTTGTATTGGATGATGTCGCAACTTAAACTCTATGTATAGAACCCTTGTTTTCTAGGTTTTATGTGCAAAAAATATTGGAAATCGTTGAAGAACTTTTGAGCAGACTTATTGGTCGTTTTTAGGGTTTCTTAACCCTTGTGTACTCACCATAACTCCATGTTTAATTGAAGTGAAGTTCTTTATCTTTTTTAATCATTCTATAAATCTATGTGTTGTTTGATTAATTGTTCTTCGCTTTCAATTAACACGCTTGGCTAAATTTATTTATGTTTGCTTATGATTGCATGAAACCTTGTTAATTATCCCTTTTATTATTGCTTCTTGTTAATGGTGTGCGCGTTAGGCTTTAGAAAACTAGCTATAAGATATTATATTAGCATAGACGTATAGAGAAACGCGATTAGGTTAGAGGAAAACTAGCAATAGTCTTCATACTACCTTGCCATTTGGGTGGATTCCGAATTAAGTATTTAATTATACTTACACATTACATTAACGAGGGTGACAGGCAATAAAACAAGAGATATTAAATAGGGAGTAGTGCACGATTAGGTGAACACAATTGTTTAACCATATGAATTTTCCATCACCTTTACTTTTCTGCAATTAGTATATAATTAGGAGTAGTTATTAGTAGTTTAATCAAACCCCTCTTCAAACCTGAGATTTTACCTGCTTTCATAAAAACATAAAAACACAAAAATAATCTTCTCTCAACCTTTAGACCCTAGTGACTATACAATTCGAACCTACCCAAACTATTCCCCTAGAGAACGATCAACCCCCCGAGTCTTACCTATACTAAACTACAACGATTAGGAACTCTGCCTAGGAGGGTTGTAAAACTTCTGCGTTTGCAACATCCGCATTAAGTTTTTGGTGCCGCAACAGGGGAATAGTCTAGGTTTCAGATTTTATCTATCTTATGTCAACTCACAAGATTCCTCGCAAGTGAGATTTTATTATCTTATCAATTAGCTTTCTCGCTGTCTATCTTTTCTTTGTTCTCTTTGTTTTGTAAATCTTCTTTTTTGTTAACCACTACGGGAGACGAAAATCCACCTCGTACCTCAGGAGATTATTCCCGACCAAGCCATGATGGCTATCAAAACACCATTGAGCTCCCCCATGTGAATAAGTGGTAACTCTACGATCTGACACCATCCAATTGGTTCAAAACGAATGTTCATAACACGGACTTCGGTCCGAAGATCCAAATCAGCATCTTAAGGATTTTCTAATTTTTTTTGACTCTATTGACCTTTATGTTAAAAATAGGGAAAGCATGCGACTGCGTTTATTTCAATTTTCCCTTCGCGATCAAGCTAGCAACTGGCTTGAACGTCTACCCGCGGGATCCATCTCCATTTGAGAGGATCTCACTACTTGTTTCCTTGCTTAATTCGTCCCACCAGGAAGAACTGTCAAACTCCAAAATGACATCTTGATGTTCCAATAACACCAAGGTGAATCTCTTTCCGAAGCATGGACTCGTTTCAAGGACTTACTTCAAAAAGTCCCTCATCATGGCATCAATCTTTGGCTCCAAGTCCAAATCTTTTACGACCATGTAAACCCCGCCACAAGGCGCACCATCGATCAATCAGCCGGTGGTAAGCTACGTGACAAAAACGCCAAGGAATCTTGGGCACTTATAGAGGACCTCGCCCTCTATGACAACAAAAGTTGAAATGACCCAAGAGACTTTTCTAGATGGTCAAGGCAACCTCTTTGCCTCAAGATGTCAGAAATGCATCCGACCGTCGTCTCATTGAGCTGAAAATCAATTTCATCGCTTGATGGAAGCTTATCTTGCTCATAAACCATCCGTTTAAGTGAACAAAATTGATTTTTCATGTGAAATTTGTAGTGGTCCCCATGACACTAAATATTGCATGAAAAATCCTGAGCAAGCTTTTGTTGATTATGCATCCTCATGTAATAACGAAGTGGGAGGTAAGTCGTTTACTACCAACCAAGGGCCAAGAAATTTTAACGAAGCCACTAGTGCTTGGAAGGATAAACCAAACTTTAATTGGGCACTCAAACCTTCACAAGTCCACAAAATGGCTCATTCTTAACGTACTCTTCCAATGTTCCCCACAGACCCTTCAATTATCAATCAAAACTTGAAAGGGTATTGTCCAATTTTGATTCTCATCAAGAAAGAAGATTTTATGGTCTTGGGGCCCAACTCAAGCAACGAAAAAATAAAGTAATCAACAAGATCAACACGTTATGGAAGACCGCTTCAGACAAATTCGACAATGCACCCACTCGTGACTTTACAAAAAAATTCCATTGCTCACATAAATGTTATATCTCAGAATCACCTTGAGAATGGGGCACCTCCGAACAAAGGAATCATCAAAAGTCCATTAAAATTACTTTATCTAAAATATCAAGCACAATCATCTTTAGGAGAACAATTTAGGAACTCCTCCTTTCCAAAACGCATACTGTAGACTATCAAATCACACAACAATCTAAGAAAGAAAGAAAGAAATCTAGAGAGAGAGAGAGAGAGAGTTGTTGGAACAAACTAGAGAGATAAAGAAATATGTTATTAGTGAATGAACCAACACCCTCTCCACGAGATGGAGAGAGCTGTTATGGTATTACAATAGGGCGTCCATGGGCCTTTAGTGCCATGGACTTGGCACAGTTAGCTTACTTTTACACAATGTTTAACTAACCACTTAACTACGAGCTACAAAATACATATTAGGAGTGACCGCGACTTTTTTGTATTTCTAAAAATATCCCCCTAAGGGAGGTCACTCTATTTTACAAAAACTTAAGCTTAGACGTCTTGCTCGTAGTCTTGAATCTTTTTCTTTATCTTGTGAAATGTGATGTAGTGATCATTTGACTTTAGACTTGAGCGTGTTCCTTTAGCTTGACTTGCCTGTGATCATGAGCTTCTTGATATCCTTCAGCTATATATCATCTCTTTGTCATCATCTAGTGCTCTTTGCCTCTTGTAATTTTATGACCTTTCAGACCACTCAAACCTTCTTTAACTAAAGCTTGTATAATCATCTTTCTTGAAATTCTTTAACTATAACACTTTGTGACTTCAAGGAAGACGTGCAATATCATAGTAGCGAAAGTCTTTTGAAACATGTACTTGATTCTTTCAAAATTCTTACATATGTTTGGTCGGCTATGAAGCATTGGCTATGAATCTGACTCGTCTTGGGCCCAACTGCTGCCATACCATCTGAATACAGTGCAGTATAGTTAGTGATAATCAACAGATATGGACGAAAGTGTCTTTGTCACTTCGTCGAATATGGTTGCCATAACCATGGTCCCCCCTTAATCAGTATAAATACTGTTTGTGATCAGGTAGAATTTAAAAGAATCTCCTTGACAGGTTTTCGCAACTGCACTAGCCGTTCTCGTTATCGGAGCGTCTCAAAGCAGACAACACGGTAAGAGTGAATATGTGAGTTACTGTCTCACAGATTGAGTCGTCAATTCTTAGTCTGGACCGAATTGATATCCATTGTCACAAGTTTGATCCATATAGGATCTCACAAGTCACCTACCGCAGAGCTTGTTTGATGTTGGATGATAAAACTATGTAACATTTGTGGACGATACATTTGAGATTGTTGTTGTTTCTGGTAATTGGTTGCTTAAACGAAGGTCGAAACGAAGTATTTAGATAAGTAGGTTGTTGTGGTTCATATACAAAATTTGTTGCTGAAAATTAATGGGTGATAAGTGACCGAAACGATAATTGGAACCCGACGTTGGAACGTTTTTTTGACGTATGTGTTTTGGTGTTTTGGTTTTGGGAGTTTTTGAGACATTATGGCAAATGAGAAAATACAGTAAGATTGGTTTAAAATTATGTATAAAAATAAAGAATTAATGAGATATTTATAGAGTAATTTTTTTTATTAAATGACTGTGGTCAACTTTTGTATTGTTGCGAATGTATTTGTGTCAAAAGTAAGTCAACGGCTCGGTAGAGAATAAGACCGAGTCCTTTTCTTTTTGCTAAAGACATCATGTGACGGGTGTACTAAAGGAAGACACGTCTTACCTTGTGTCGACCGGGGAAGACGACCATCTATTACGTGGTCTAAGGCTAGGCACTATGATGAGGTCGACCGACTCGGTCGACCATGGTCCCGGTCGGTCGCCTCTATAGTGGTAGCATCGGCCGAGCATGGGTCTTGGTCTTTATAAGTCGCTCCTACGACTGGTAGTCGGGTTATCATTTGGCAACGGTTTAGTTCACATTTAATATAAAAAAAACTTTTTAAACTTAAAAAATTTAAACATTTTAACACTATAAATACTAATTCATTACACAATTTTTATATACACTTTCATCAATTTTTTTAAATGGCTTGTTCGGTTTCACATACCATCGATGAAATCTAAGCTTTGGTTTACAAACTAATGG
>BQNB010201455.1:0-10912 GCA_026074375.1 Tanacetum coccineum
TCCATCTTGTCACCTCTAGAAAATAGTATTACCAACAATACTCCACGTGCGGGGCATTTCCAAAAGTTCTTCATCTGTTTTAGAATTTTCTGTGCTCAAGATACCAACCAGACTTCCCTCTTCTCGTAACCGACGGGTTATTGCATGAGTGCCAACATCATCTATCCCAAAAGACACCACAGAATACACCAATCACAATCACAAGCTATCCAAAAGTAGATATAGTAAACTGGACTAAAATATGTACATATTCCCATGATGTTTCTTTTTGACAAATTGTCTGAAAGTGATTTCATATATCTATAATTTGATGTGCTGTAGAAAATACTTCAGTAAACAAAGTCAGATTTATATGCCTTTGGAAGTACTTTAAGCAAAACCAAGCAAGTTCACGTGAATGTACCGTACCTAATACTCAAATTTCTGATTACTAAACAAGCCATGAAGCACTTAATCGATTCTTCATCATCTACAAACATATGATTCTCAATTAGATCACAGAAAATATAAGTTATTCTACCTATCACAGAAAATATAAATTATTCATCCGGTATTGCCAATGTGTGGGCAGGTCATGAGAACAAATTGGCCAGTATAGCTTGAGTCTGTAATAATTTCTTGATACCTATGCACGATCATACATCCAAAAGTGGTTGTCAAGATATATAAATGAAACAGATATATTAAATCTGCTCAAGATAACAACTGCAAAATATAAGCGACTTAAGATAGCTGAAAAGTGTTGATGTGTTATTCCATCTCATCCTGTTAATGAAGTATTAAACACAACTTCACCAACTTGCATCCCTGAAGCACCAAATGACTTGGCCTTCCAAATGGATATATGTGGAAATCAAACATCTTTAGCAATATAAGAATGAACGTGATAATAATAGATACATGCCTGTAGCAATTCTTTTTCACGAGATGCTTTTCATTATGGAAATTGTTTAGGTTCTTGTTTTATCTTGTGCTGCAGTTGAACCTACAGTCTTGTATACATTAGCACCAAATTTTATTCATATTAACAGATACAACATACAAAAAATTCCTTTAGATAAAATAAAAATAGAAAAAATCTTTTGTGCTTTGATAAATTGTATCTTGCAGACAGACTGGCTTTTCATGCTTACTCTCACAGGTGTGATTGCATCGTTGAAGCTGCTTCTTTTCTCTTGCAAACAAGCCTACTATAATGACAAGGAAGGCCTTGACTCTTATTCCTATTCTCGGAATGCTTTCTTTCATCAAAGTCACGTAAGAAATAGAAAACGTACAACTCGTACAACTAAAGGCTTGTCAATTCTTGGTGTAATACTCACTCGAAAATGATGGGTGTCAGAATTTCTCACTTTTTAGGCAGTCTCATTCATGTAAGAATTATGAATTCCTCTTCCAACTCGTCCTAGAATGGGCGTTATGGCAAAGAGCAAGAAGAAAACAAAAGGGAAAATTTGTCCAATAGTCACAAATGGTGCCTCCACAGGTTGACATCCAATCCAACCTAGTAGTAAGCGATCCGCCAAAAGCAACCAAAATATTCCTTGGTGAATCGGGCGAAAACTTAAACTACGTACATACATACTTTAAAAAAAAGGTAAAGCCAACAGACATATAAAAACTGGTGCTATTGCGGCTACACCTCCCGCTTTGTCAGGTATACTACGAAGAATGGCATGGATCGGTAGGAAATACCATTCCGGTACAATATGAGGCGGGGTGGGCATCGGATTAGCAGGTATATAATTGTCGGGATGCCCCAAAACATTAGGAGCATAAAAAATAAAAATGGAAGAAAAGATAGCAAAAGCTACCCAACCTACTAGATCCTTTACATAAAAATAAGGGTAAGAAGCAATTTTATCCATCTCTGAATGTACACCCAATGGATTATTTGATCCATATTGATGCAATGCGGCCAGATGAAGAAGACTGGCGCCTACTAAAAGAAAGGGGAGTAAATGATGAAGACTAAAAAAACGATTTAAGGTGGCATTGTCCACGGAGAAACCACCCCAAAGCCAAGTCACTATGGTATCTCCTACTACAGGTATGGCGCTAGCTAAGCTTGTAATTACTGTAGCCCCCCAAAAGCTCATCTGACCCCAAGGTGGTACGTATCCTATAAAAGCTGTCACAATCATTAATAGTAAGATTACAACTCCGACACACCGAACAAATTCCCTAGGACTGCTATAACTCGCATGATATAGACCACGAAAAAGATGAAGGTGAACCACAATGAGAAACATACTTGCCCCATTAGCATGCATATAACGGAGCAACCAGCCCCCTTCAACATCTCTCATAATGTGTTCTACGCTGTTGAAAGCTAGATCCACATGAGGTGTGTAATGCATAGCTAAAAAAACGCCAGTCACTATCTGAATGACTAAACAAATACCAGCTAACGGACCGAACCCCCACCAATAACTAAGATTGCTCGGGGTTGGATAATCTATCAAATGCTGATTAAGTATGGAGAATATAGGTTGTTTAAGAATCGATAATCGTTGGTTCCTTATAGTCATTTATTTTGATTTTTTAGAAAGAGAACTCTGGTTCCCTCACCTTTTAGCGTTCTGGGGCCTTTATATAAATAGAATATAAAAAAAAAGATATCAAATTAAAGTACCCTTAGAGTAGGGCGAAAGAAAGTCAATATGAGATTTGCGTTGGTTTTTCCAACGAAACAGTGAAAGATGCTGTTTTATCCTTATCCATGGATGGAGGGAGTGGATGGGGTCGCATCCGGGTATACGCCGAATTGCCTACATATCTTCTTCAAAAGAATCAGACCATTGTAGTTCAGTTAAAAAGACGTTTCAAAAAAGAAATCCATAGAGCAAGAGTATAGAGGAGAAGGCCTCCTCTCAATACCAGCTGACTATATGGCCAGGTTGTTGTAGATCAGCAAGCACCTCGGTGAGAAATGTCGGGTCTAGCACCCCTGCCTCATCCTCGCCAAGAAGCACGTGGTAAGTGAAGTATTCCACACTGATCCCCGAGGGGAGGTCAATGCCCATTTCCTCCATTCTACGTTCGAGCTCTTGATGGATTTGAGGCAAAAGTTCCTCAGAGGGCTGCCCCCGGAATGCGTCTGAATCAAACGGGGGACTAGACGGGAACGTATTGAAATCGGAGGTGGAACTACTTGGGGCCTCTGCTGAAAGACTTCGTTCAGATGGAGAAGATTCCGAAAAGGAAATCTCTACCCAATCTGAAGGGGAATATAGATTGGGAGCAATTGGATCAAACTCGGATCCATATTGGAAAATTTGAAGTCTTTGTTTCATTTTGAAATGGGTTCAATTTTTCTCTAGCACACCGCTTGCCTATTCCGACTAAGCAGCCCGGTGCGCATAAGCAAAACCAGAAGCCTAAAAGCATTCTAGTTGGAAGAAAGGAGGTAAGGTTTTCCTTACAAATGAAATGGGAATGGGGAAACTTTTTCATTCAGCAGAGTGTATAGCCTATATAAGGAGCGAAGTGCTGCTCACGTTACAGCTACTGTGTTGACTGTAACTACACTACGAGAATTTTCATTGAGCTCCCACAATCGATTCGTGAGCACAGACGATTTGATAACAGACTCTTCAAGCCTTGACTCATTCTAACGATATAGAAAGGGATCTCGAAGCGACTAGTCTGATCTGGTACGATGTAGGTTGGGGTTTTTGAGTCATAGAGAGTCTGTATTTTATTGGACTTGGCGAGAAGTGTTAAGAGCAGACGGAAGAAAAAGAGGATTAGGATGCTTATCTTCCTTCCTACACCTAACTTGGCTATCTGAGGCTAGAAGCTGCAAAGGGGGATTCCAGATGGGATGCTTTGGTGATATCGCCAAGAGATGGTTATTTTGACCCGATGGAGTTCTATTCTGCCCCTTCCTCTGAACCAAGAGGTGAAGACGATGCCGTGGCCTCTCCGAACGCTTTCAATGCTTGTTAAGTACACTATTCCGCTTAACTTAAAGCTCCTACTTGAGTAGATCTATGCTGCGTAAGCGCTATGAAATTATGGCTCTGAAGTAGCAGTTTAAGGCACAAGGGTGAGCGGTGTGGAGCTTGTGCGCGTACAAATTGCTTCTTAGGTTGCAGCGCGATAGAGGCTTGCTTGCTTAGTTAGCTTAGCTTTCTAGCTAGTTTTTTGATATAGCTATCTATCTATTACTCTACCTGTCCCATTAGATTGTCCTGCCTCTCTTTTATAGCTTTCAGCCTCATCCTTTAGACTTGGATTCTCTGTTGAATTGGAGAAAGGGCTTTTTTTTAGTTTTGGAATGTTCATTATGATAAGTAGTTGATTAGGAGAACTGCGAGGGTATACTCTTCCTCATGTTTTATTATTCATATTTTATGTGATGGGACATAAATATTCTACCTATTATGATATGAATCGCCAAAGTCTTCCTACTTCTCAATTGTTCTTGATGATAAACTTTTTTTTTAATTTCAAATTTGGAAATAAACTCAGATCTGAATGAGATTTAGTCCCAAAACACGTTTTCAAAACCTGTTAAATAAAAACCGAGTTTGACCATTGACCAAAAAATTACTAAATTTGACTTTCGAATTTGACATCCGAGTTTGACTATTGACCAAAAAATTACTGAATTTGAATTCTGAATTTGACTTCTGAGTTTGACCAGATGTAACAAATTTTGACCAGATGAAAAAAACTTTGACCAAGTGTAACAAACATTGACCAGTTGAAACAAACTTTACTGAATTTGAAATTAAAAAGTTGCTGAATATCAAAAATAAGCACCCGAGTTTGACCAGATGTAACAAATTTTACTAAATTTGAAATTAAAAAGCTGTTGAATATAAAAAATAAGCACAAATAAGCAAATTCGGTACTAATCTTGCCAAGATTCTTACGATAAAACCGTAAGCAATCAATCTCGGTTGCATAAAACACACCCGAAATTAGCAATAAGCACAAAATAAGCTCAAATTCAGCAAAAAAGACACGAAAAACACACAATATCGCTCCTCGGCTCTTGATACCACTTGTGAGGTCTTGAATTCAGGATCAATAAGAAATAAAGTGTTTAGTCTAGAGAGAGAAAGTAGAAAGTAGAGAGAGAAAGAGGGAGGAGGAGGATTAGAGAAAATTATTAGAATAAGATTAGAAGACACACCTCACTAATGAGGAGGTGATGGGGTATTTATACCTATTTTACAAGTATGAGCAAAGTGCTTTTGTCTTTTAGACTTTGGCTATTTAGCCAGGTTTCGTGACTTATTTAGTACGAACCTTCATCTAACCATTACACATATCATTTTTCTATTACTACATAGACTCGATCCTCAATACGGAAGCTCAGGCACTTTTTATCATTCCTAACAAAAATGATATAAGGGGGTGTTTGTTTCGGTTTATATGTGGGCTTTTAAGTTTATTTGATTTCGGCTTATATAACATAAACTCTAATTTTCTGGCTTATATTGAGACTTATGGGCTTATATAAGTTTATCATGTGATAAACTTATATAAGCCCACAAATCTCAAAATAAGCTGGAAAATTAAAACTTATGTTATATAAGCCGAAATCAAATAAGCTCATAAGCTCACATATAAACCAAAAGAAACACCCCCTAAAATAGTCTTCTCTTGTCGCTAACACCACCCTCATATGTTTTATGCAAGCATCGTACAAAAAGCAACAAAAACTATTTCTTTGTGAAATAACAAGAACCTAGACGTACTAAGCATTATTGCTAAACTCTTATACTTACTGTAATACTTGGCAGAAGCAAAAAAGCTGGGAGCCATGGATGTTGGCTATTTATTGTATAAAAAAATGCAAACCAAAAATGATACAAGAAAATGTGCTTTCTGATGCTCTAACGGTCTAACCTAAGGTCCACCCTTTTAAATCTAAGAGCATACGGTGTGGTGTATTTTTATTTTTTCGCCAATCCAATGTGTCCCCCCCCTCCCCTCCCCCCCCCACACCGCCCGCCTACATTTGCCACGTTTATTTGCCATTTATCCACAAGCCTCGCAGCCCCTCGCACTTCCAATCGCCAGCTTCAAATCGCCAGTTAAACGACGCAAGTCACGACAAAAAGAAAAAGAAATACTATTGTTCAACGGCTAGTATTTTGAATAAGGTGTATTTTTTTAATTTTTTCACTCCTTTTTATTATAAATATACACATTCACTTCACTCTTTTAAACACAAAATCACACAAACCTTCTAATACTTCTCTCAAAAACGAAAAAAAAATGTCTCAAAATCTAAATGAGCAAGGGTATTTCACAAACCTTCTCAATCCCAACCCGTCATACCAACAAGAAAATGCCTCAAACCCCTCTACACCATCGTCACAAAACTCAATTTCTTCGTCGTCAATCCAACAATATCCTGGTTTTGGTACGCAATATGCTATGCCTCAACCGTCACCTGAACAAATTTTTCGTCAACAACAACAACAAGCGTTTTATAACCACCAACCCAACAACCAATTCCAAAATCTCCAACATCAAAAAAATACGCCATTCCAAAATCTCCAAAAACAACCATAAGCTTTTCAACAATCACAACCTCAACCATGATTCAAAGAACCACAACCTTAACCACCCAAAGATAACCGTAGGGGCAAACGAGTGGCGAAACGAGCCACGACAGATTTGGTCGATGACGACGAGGAGGAAGAGCAGGCTCGTCAGTGTGCGTGTTGGACACGTGACGAAGAAATTTTGCTAACTCAGTGTTAGGATCGAAACCTGACCTATCCGAGAAACGGCCAAATCGCAGCCGACGAAACCGAGGATTCGTTTTTGGGGACAAACTATGGATGATTTCAACCATATGTGGATACACAACTCAAGGTAATCGTACCAGACATATTTCTCAAACGGGTAAATGGACTAAGATCAACGTTATTGCCGAGAAAGTTCAACGCTATTAGCAAACATCTTGAAACGTTAAAACAGCGGGAAAATGAGGTTGGTCCATATCGAGGCTGCAAACACTTTTTGTAGCTCAACAACCGAAGGGGAGAAAGTTTCAACTCGAGCACGCGTGGCATATTTTAAAAGGTCACTCAAATTGGACTCGTCGAAACACTATGAATACGGATGAAACACAAAAACACGGAATTATTTTTGGCCAGATTGAGACCACTCAGTCTCGCGGCAAAACAGACCCGCAAAAAGACCAAATCTGAACACGATGGGGGGGGGGGGGGAAAACGGCAAAAAAAAAAGCGTGGGAAAGGTGCATCGGGGTCTATATCTGTAGGACTTAAGGGCGCAATTAACAAGCAGTAACATCGCATACGAATGCGAAGAAACAAAATGAAATACGCATTATGGAGTCAAAGAAATGGAGTTTTCTCACAGATTGATCCCACGATACCGCTGCCGGAACTAAAGCAAGCATTATACGAAAGAAAAAAGAAAAATAATTGCAAAAATATGCTCAACATTGACCGGGCAAATAATCTAGTTTTTTAATTCATCGTATGTTTCTTTATTTCTGTCGTATTTATTTATCCGTACTTTTAAAAAAAAGTGTATTTATTTTTATTTACGTAATGTATTATTAATTAAAAATGAATAAATTTTATGTTTTTGTGAAAAATGAGAAAAAAAATAAAAATGTTGGTGGTGGGACCCAAATGACATGAGTTGGGTATGTTATGAGTGAGGGGATATGTTGAGTTGTTGTGTTGAAATGAGGTGACAGTGATGTGACACTAAGTGTGGCCCAAATGACATGGTTTTTTTAGCCATGACACCTAATGCTCTAAGCAAACAAACATTGACCAGTCGACTATTATTCGTGTTTTAATCCTTAACATTAAATATATATAATTAATGTGGTTAGATCAAAACAAAATTAACCATAACATACATTCATAGAAGTCGGTTTTTTCTCGTTGTTGCAGTAAATTCCACTATTGCTTCTATAATCTTCTCTAATCCTTCTTTTAACACATTTACTATAACATCGCCATCTCTCATTTCTAATAATTCATATCTTCCATATACACATTTCATGATTCCAATCGTCTTTTCTCCGATTTACAATGACTAGGTGGTTTGCCGGCAAATCTTCATGTAGGGTAAAACCTCCGGTTAGTCTCATTATGTGTTTTGTTCATGTTTGACACACATGCAAACTAGATCCGACCCTCATTGTCACTATCCTTTGGTGGTTCCGTTGTTTTTTTTGGCGAATGATGAAAATGTACGAACTTGAAATTAGGGTTTTGTTATATCTTGGGGCTTTTGTTAATTCAAAGCTTTTCTTATAGATTTTAGTGTTTTAAAGTTATTGAGATTATGTATGGAGATGGTGCAATGTTTAGAAAGCTGTTGACGTTACTTTTTGGTTTTGAAGCTGATTCTTATATCTTTTTTATGTGGCTTTTGTTGTTTTGTTAGGTGAGAATGAGGCTTCTATGATTGTAAGAGGCTGCTGACGGGGCTCTGTGGGTTAGATTAAAGCTCAGGTTTCACCCCAATTTTGGGGGGCAACTTATTATGGTTGCAGCCGTGAGGGGTATATAATCTTTGTTTGATTTTTTGCCAAAGACTAATGTTAAGTCGAGTGAAATACGCTTCTATTTATGAGAATTTAATGTGGGTTAAAAAAACAAGAAATTGTGAAACTGCTAAACTGCTAAACATAGCATGAAGGCTGTGTTTAAAATATTAAAACACGCATTAACCGCCTATACTTCTAATAATAAGTGTACACATCTTGAATTAACCTCTCTTAACTAACTCGCCAGTTGTATATATTTCTTAAAGAGAAATGATTAGGAGGACTAAAGAAATGATTGGGAGGACTAAAGATATGACTAAATGTAAACCTTGTAGCGATTTATATTAAAAAGGGTATATACAAACCAATGGTCCTAAACTATACCCCGTTTGCCGTCTTGCTCCCTAATTACGAAGAGCTCTCGGTACGGGGTTCAAAAGGCCACTGTTCATTGGCCGTTTGGTCCCTCGAGCCCCGTTATACGTAACGAAAATTATCTTTCTTGTTATCTCTTCCATTTACCTTGCACATGATGGGTATTTACGTCTTTTCGTCCCAAATTTGATTGCACCGTTGGTCCATATCAACTTCAATGTCAGAATTAAAAAAGTATTTGTTAGTGTTACCATTTTTTTTGTCTTATTCCCATTACACGGATGGTCCCTAGAGTTGTTTTCATCTTTATTTGCAATAAATAGCATAGGTGAAGATACTCTCATTTTTTAAAATAACGTGAGAAGCCTTAAGATTTTGATTTTACTAACTAACGACATAAGTTTTATGTTAACGTGTATACTATTTGTTTTGTTTTTTTAATTAATATAAGATTTCTTAACGAAGAATTAACCTCTTCTAAATAATCATCGATTTTTAGCTTGTGTATGTTTCATTTATGTACTCCATTGAGTGCCCACTTCAGATATAGTGTACATCACAAAGACTCACTTTCATCTCCAAATATCTCTTTTTCGCATACGTTAACATTTCCACCATCAAAACAAATTACAATTAAATTGAAAACATAATATCTTTAATAAATAAATACCAAATCAATTATTATTGAAAACCTTGAATCCGGTTCCTCCTCCGACATCAAAACCTCTATCATCCTCCATCGTCTCAACCAGCGTTGAAGCTTGAAGATTAGTGTTTTGAAGACCCTTTCTCGTGAAGTTATCATTTTATTATTTTCTTTTATATAAAACTAAAAAAATACAAAAATATTTTATTTTTCTTGATTTATTTTCGTAGATTTATGATTCCGTCCGAACACACTATATATAATATATAATATATAAAGAGGATATCAATAATAATATAGTATAGTATTTCCGTCGGGTTATAGAAAAACGCTTTTAACCAAAGCAATTTCAAAAACCTTCCGGGTCGTTTCCTCGGCGAGAGGTGAATGGAAATCTACGTTCAAGTTGTAAATCGAGCTTGATTGTCATTCAAGTTTTTGGTTTTGGTTTTAAACTATTTTTATACTAAAAATTAAACTAATATTAATTCTAAGATTTAAAACTACAAGATTATACTAAAATTGATCTAAAAGATATAAATGACAAATATGCTTAAAAAAATATAAATGACTAATATGCTTGCTAAGTGACATGAAAAGTTCATTAAGTGTGAATTTAGGTTTATTAACGAATTAATTCCCTCACAACATTGGTTTATTTTGATAAAAACCTCTTGAAAAGATATTAATTACTAGATGTGTAGTTTGACTATTTCTCTGGCTTTTGCCATTCAAACTATAAATCTAAATAATCCAAAATTATTTATTAAACCTTTTTTAAATCCACACTTAAATCCCAATTCACAATTTTACTTAGCAAGCACAAATAAAACTACTCGCTACTCATCATAATCAAATAAGCAAAGCAAAACATTTTTATACTAAAGCTACATTAATTAATTGAAAAAGGATAGAAAATGGAACCGAATTGAAAAGCCGCAAATAAACGAATACCATCCGATTTATTTAGCTAAAACAAATAATAAAATTCGGTCTAGCTAAATAAACCCTTAAGCTCCACGCCTCATGAGTAGACCGGTACCAAAGTCGAAACACAAATCAATAAACTTGTTAAAAACTATAACAGCTTTATACAATTTGAAATTTCACTACTACTGTTTGCTTAATACTGGGTCCAATCCAAACATGGCCCAAACAATCAAACTTGGCCCAACAACTCATTCAATAAACCATACGCAAACCCAAATGAATTTCGAGTTTTTAGTACCAGTTTAACGGAACTTTACAAATTAAAAGACTAAATCGAATAAGCCACATCAATGACAAGCTAAAACTAAACAGCTTATCTCAAACGAACAACGATCAAGTACTAGATTAATTTTTTTTTTAAACCGAGTTCTAAACTATAAATCACAATTAACTAA
>BQNB010201458.1:0-10912 GCA_026074375.1 Tanacetum coccineum
AAGTATTACAACAAACACTTTTAAATAAAGCTGAATTACAACTAATGCTTCATAAAAGATTTTTAAAATTAAAATTACACTAAAACATAAAAAAAAGTGGTGTCTTTTGCTTCGGCTTGGTTTCTTCTCTTTTATAGAAGTCCCAGTGCATTCTTGGCTCTTGGGAAGTGGTAGCTGTGGAGTGTAGAAACTCTTCAAACAATCCTAGCCCTCCATATCACTTCTTATGATCTCAACCATTGAAGGGGGTGCTCGGGTTGAGTGATTTGCCAGGGGAGAGGGTTATAGGGGAAATGGGTTGTGGGAAAGGGTGAGAGTGAGCTGTGAGTGTACGTGGGAGGTGGTTTGGGAAGAAAAACCGTGGGAAATGGCTGGTTTTGGTTTTGGCGGGTACGGGGAGTGTACAGGGGTGGTTAGCAGGTTTAAAAGGTATCTTTGGAGATGGTGCAATTATGGCCCTCCATCTTTCTCTCTTTTTCCATTTCATTTGAGCCCTTTTTTAGTTATAAAAGAAGTTTAGAAAGTGACACAAATGGTCCTTGTCGTTTTTATAACTAAAAGAATAAAAGTAAGTTAGGGTAAATTGCAAAAATGGCCCCTCTAGTTTAATCTAAAAACTGTAAATAAAGAGAAGGTTAGGGGTTATGGCAAAAAATGGTCCCTGCTGTTTAATAACAAAAAGGGAAAGTGCCATTTGAGCAAGTTTTAGTCCTTCCCTTATTTTACCATTTTTCTTTTATAAAAAACTTTTAAATATGACAACTTTTATTCCCTAAAGTTTAATAAAAAAAGTGAATTTTGGCATTTTTTGGCTTGGCTTTTGTTGGGCCCCTTGGGGGCTTTTATTGGGCCCAATTGATATTGGGTTTGGGCCCAATAAGGGATTTTAGGCTTGGTTATGGGGCATTTTAAGCCCAATAAGGTTATGAAGTGGGTTTTGTTTGTACAATGGCTGAGATTGGCTTAACTGGGCTAGGATTGGGCCTTCAAGTCTTTTCACAGACTTTGTCAATTGCAAACAAATGGCTTTGTCTAATTGATTGAGGGCCCATTTGGTCTTCAAGTCTTTCATAAATATACTATTGGGCTTTCCCGCCCATCAATGGGTTAAGATTGCATTCAATAGTATTCTTCAGTTCGCTCCTAGATTGACTGCTGATTCCTCAGTATTGACCTGACTTTGTCATTTATGGACGTTATGGCCTTGATTTTGCACAGTCCTTTTCCATTCCATGGCTCAGTTTTGTCATTTTGGCTTGGTTTTCTGTTATTTTGATTATATCCACTTCCTGACAATACAAATGACAAAACAAACAATATATTTGCAGTTTTTTTTTGTCTGTTTATTTGGTCATTTAAGCTTGTGTTTTTTAGAGGTAAAAGATATGGTAATCTTAGGCCACACTTCACCAATCCCCCAACTAAGGTATTGTGTGACCTCACGCAATTTTTGAAGTAAACATGTAAGCCCGTTTTCACCATTTTCTGAATTTATAACAAACTATAAACTAATATTTTTTGATTACTCATTTTTTTAACAAGTTTTGACTTTCTTTATTATTAATACTGGGATCATAGAATAGAAGCCACCCGTAGAGTGATCTTACGATGTCCTTAAGCGGATAAAATTCATCGTCCTCGATTTTTCACAATTTCCAAGCTAAGCAATTACACAAGATCATTGTCGATATAAGTTTAGATGTAAGCCCTCATACTTATGACTTTGTATTTTCAACTCCGCAACAGGATATACGATTGAATGCGTTACTCAATTTACTTTTAACCATAGACCCAACTTATTATTGCATAGTCATTAATTCAAAATGAATCATGACTCAAAGCAACAACTTATTAAGACTTCGTAACTGATTTCGAGATTTAAACATTAGAACTTTTTGGCAACAATTTCACCTCATAATCATAAGTTCTTATAGCTTTAGGAATGCGTTGCTTAGTTTAGAACCCCTACCTCGATGGTTAACGAGCAGGATACATCACGACCAAGCGACCGATTTTCTAGTTTTGAAAACCCACCCCGTTGCTAGCGAGTGGAAAATCCACATCAACACTTATTCCTAAATGGGCAAAGGATTGTGTCTTAGTTTGAACGCCTCACCTAGACATTTCTTCCAAGTGAGATATCACGACAACACCAAATCCCTAGAAGTAAAGACTCTTAGTTTGAACCCCCACCTCGTTTCTAGCGGATGGGATATCACGACACATCTTTAACTTGTCCATAATATCAACAGCATGCTTTCATTGGCAAAATCCATATTCATCATTTTTGCATTCTACATTTCATTCATGCATTCTTATGGACCATTTACTTTAGATTACTACAAAATCTCCGCTTGAAAATCAAGTTACAATATTTGAAGCTTTTCTGAAAACATCGATTGACTTAGTTGAATTAAATTGAGGTATGTATGATTTAGGTGGATAAAATTCACGGGAGAGAAAACCACAAGTATACTAGTATAAAAAGTTTTTTTAGAAGAAATCTTGCTTGGCAACATAAAACTTATATTTTAACGCTACCATTTCGTTCTTCACATTATTAAAATTCAAAGCAATAGAATTCGTGAAAGCTCGGCCTAAAGGAACTAGCTAGGGCTCAACACGCCCGATCAAGTCAAAAATTATTCTTACTCTACCCAAAAGAAAAGCAAAACTGCGACAAAACACTTATTATATTTTTGAAAAATTTTCAATTTTTTCATTTTTTTGGTATCATTGGTGGTACAAAAAACGGGTTTAACGTGGTAACAATGCTGTGAGAGACAATCAAATCGAAGATACCCCCCAAACTAGAACTAAACATCGTCCTCGATGTTTTGAAGGTAACTACATTAATCCTAAGGCCATTTATGAGGTATCCAAAAGATAAACGTTAGTCGATAAGATATAGGATCTCGGATTCCCAAATTGGAAGCTGAGGCGATGTGAAACTCTTGTGAATGACAAAACTGAGAACGTCTCACAATCCGGGCAATCCTGGACAATAACAACAACATGGAAACACGGGTAATGGAAAAGACAAGCTATCTTACACAACAACAAAATACTAAATTTATACTACCGGAAAAGCATGGGGTGCCTCCACGAAGCCGCTTGTTTAGGTCCGATGCTTGACCCATCCCAAGGTATTATGGATCACTGAGGAAACAAGTGGAAATTAAAATCATCATCGGACTTTCATTAAAAGAGACTCCGATAAGTATTGAATTTTCATGAAAGTTCCACTTCCCCGAAGAGATACAACCGCTTAAGAAGAATGATACTTTTGAAATCCGGGATTAAAAAAAACAAATATGGTGTCATCATCCCCACATGAGAGAATATAAGGCGGAATAAACCGGAATTAAGCCAAGAAATGGGAGAAAGATCCATACAACATAATCGAAAAATTCCACTAGTGGGTATGAATCTTGCTCCAGATGGTATGGGTTGGGTAAAACATAGGCACATCTACGGATGTCATCCACCACATCAATGGTTTGAATTCCCGAATGGATAATCAACATAAAACGATTCGAACTCGGGAAGGAAAATAGAAGTATCGTCATCTACGGAGTCGACATCATCACTTTCAATACCTGGTGGTATTGATCCGTCATCAGCAAGAAACAAGTCAATCTCCTCCATAAGAGAATCATTATCCGCAACGGGGATATGAGATGGAGGGAGAGATTCGATAGCATTAGAATTGGCTTGAAGAGCTTCCGGAGGTCGAGGATAAGAGTTATCGTAGAGCAAACTTTCCAAAAACAGAATATCACCTTCCGGGTCAAATTCAACTTCCTCAATTTCTGGTAGAATTGATTTAGGAAGGATGATCCACCGGCGAACTCATTGGAAAGAGAACGATCTTAGAGAAGAATCAACGAAGTGATCTCGATATTTAGCACGGATTCTACAAGATCAAGATTTAGCATCAACAAAATCAATATCCTGTGGAATTGAATGGATGCCTTCCAGCACTCAATCATTAATTCGTCTACATTAGTCGCAGCAAATTCTTCATCAAGATTAAAGAGAGGATAGAGAAAATGATAAAATTCACTTTGGAATGTCCACCTCGTAAAATGACTCGTCACTTAAGAGTAAAATCTCATCGATATCGAAGAGAGGGTTGGAGAAAGTAAAACATGATACTTTGAAGAATCATCATATGGAGGCAAATCACACTCATCGTCGGAAAAATCCTCGGTAACTCAATTGGGGTAGGGACAAGGTTGCCTCGACACAAGACTTTATAATTCGTCCGATTCCGTTGCCCGAAATTGTACTACACCTCTCCGCACACTCAACGCCCCCCTCAAGATGCTCATCCCCCAAACTTAGAGAGTATAACGGCTCTTATTGGTGATTCGGTGTGATTGCATGTATAGTCCTCGTCAATCATCATTATCACAAGTAGACGATGAGGGCGATTCCAAGCCGGAGTATTGATGTAATCAGATAGCTCGGTCACTATGATTTTCACATCTAGAACAAGTTTGCTAAGCAATTCTTGCACTTCCTCGATTGAGCGTGGCTTAACTTTAAAAAAGTCGACCCAAGCTTGCAATAGAACCTAGGCGTTTTCCCAAAAGAGATGACGATAAAACTATTTTGAGAAAGCTTTCAATCGGAATTCAATAGGTCCACTTGGGCTGCAAAGCTTCCATGCTCATTGGTTGAAGGAGGTTTGAATGATTGACGGAAACGTAGCGGCGGTTGAAGTTGGTCAAACCGAAAGAATGAGAGTTTGACTCAACGGTTAGACATATCAATAATCGCATGAGACCCCTACAATATTCACAGCAAAGATATTTGCTGTTTGAAGATTATGCAAATCTGCGCGGGGAATGAAATCAAGGGCGTAATCTGGCTTCAGGATAGATAAACTGGCTTTGAGGAGTACAGCAGTGACATTATTAATTATTTAATATTGTGAATCGTTCCCACAAAATTCACACAAGATTTGCTTAGAGTGTGTGGGGTGGTGAGAGAAAAATTGGAGATTGATCAAAAGAGTACGATGAAAAATCGATTTGATTCCCTTTCCAACTAAGTACAACTAAGACAACTCCATCAATGAGACGACAACCGCACTGTTCCACTGCACGAATAACAATAGAGTTATCCGTCGTTGTCCACACCCTAACACATTCAAAACAGAGATAAGAATCATCAGAATTAAACGAAATAAGAAGGGACAAGAAAAGAATTAAACGGTTAAGAGGAAAAAGAAGATTATTTTTTTTGTTTTTCGGATTTATTAACAACATAATTCACAATTGGACAAAATCAGATAAGAGAACTTAAACCTGATAATCAATCTTACTTCACGGTAGCTCTCAGAATGAAAAACGCACAGGTGAGCGGAGGAGTAGGAATAGCGTCTCAGCTTATTTCTCCTTTCGGGTTTCGTAGTTCCAAGGAGCAACCCTCCTTATACCCCACATTATAGCTTAGTCAATCAGAATGAGGTGAGCCGTTTATCGTAAGTGACACAGAATGCAAGTTTTAAATCTTTGGTTCGATTGGGAACTCAATAGTTCACCGGAACTTATTATGATAATACCTCAGGTGGAAATATTAATTTTGGGTACTTTTACCAATTAGTGAATTTTAATTTTTATGGAATAAATTTTTTTTTTTTTTTTTTTTTTTTTGGTTTTTTAATTTTTTTTTTATATGATATGTACTAATAAAAAGAAAAGAAAAATATTTTTTGTGTTTTTAATATGGTATATTATTTTAATAATAAGACCAAGTTCAGATCAAATCGGATACAGTAACGTAGCAATGCCTCCCCGGCAACGGCCGCCAAAAAATGATTCGTTCAATAGTGATAATAATAAAATACTACTAGGCAAATCCCAAACATCTTCACCCTTGACAAAGTAATGCAAGAATGATCTTGATACAATTGGTATATATGTATTAAGTTCTAGATTACCGAAATCTAAGTGGTTAAACTATATGGAATGAGTTAGGATCCATATCCATGGTTTAACGGTATTTGAACAAAGGGATGATTAAAGCAAGAGATACATAACCATGCTACTGAGAATGTTTATGGAACTTGATCTCAGACATTTCTAGTTTTAAAAACGAATCTGAGTGTTGCTAGACGTTTCCGTCGTTAGTATTTGGGTTGTCTGCTACTCCAACTCCCAAGTGGGAGGTGTTGGATTAATGTGAGTTGGACTAGCTCAATAAGGCTAGAAATGTGAGAGCCTATTGGGGGCACACACGTTAAACACTTAGAGTGCGTTTTAACTTCACGTACGTTCTAAATGTGAACCTTAAGAACCAAAACAACTAGACACAATGATCCAAAAGCTTCCTACCTAATATAGTAGCCGGCCAAGATAGGATTCAATAGATTGTCTAGGTTCATTGTTTGGGATAAGAAGGAAAAGAAAGAGTTGTGAGAGGAATAGAATTGTGGTTTCCTAATCTTATCTCAATTAGGGTTAAGTGGTATAAACATACCTCACCCTAGTGATACAGAGGACACACCAAAAAATCACAAACCTTCCCCAAATCAGTTTCGGGCTTCTCTTTCTTCCACAACCGGTTCTAATCAAAACCCTTATTAGGTTTTGATTTTCGGTTCCTTCTCATTCTTGTTGTTGAACTTCGTTGACTTCAAAAGATGTAGAACAAGAGTGGTTTGATCCAAATCCTCTATAGCAGGTCCAAGGTTTTGGGTTTATAGGTGTTCACAGGTTGGCGGCAACAAGAAATAGTTAGGGTTTGTTTTATGTGAATTTTGGTAGATCAGATCCATTTTTGGTGACTACTAAATTCGGTGGAAACTCTAACCACTATCTGATATTCAATGTTATTCATTAGAGAGGGTTTAAGTACTTGATATCAGTGGGTTTGTATTACTTGTTGTATTGAGATACACGTGAAGTGGGACTAGCATCCGGGCGTGCTTGTTAGACGTGTTTGTGTGAGCACTCGTAGAGGTGACATCTTAGTCACTTGTCTCATTGCATTTGTTGTTGTCTTCAAGGGTTAGTTTTCTTGTTTACCTTTTGTTTATTTATTGTGTGTTAACTCTATGAACCAAACATAATCCATATCCGCTGCGTACTCGTGATTGTTAATGGTTAACAGGTTATTTAAATTCCAACAGTGGCAACCGGTGGTGGTGGGTGTTTGATGACGGGTGTGGTGTTTAGTGAGTTTGGTAGTGGGTATGATTTTTGATGATGAGAAATGAGAAGAAGATGAGAAATAAGGAAATAAGGTTGAAAGATTAAGTGTCGGTTTTATGGCGGTATTAGTGTTTGGTTATGGGTATGGTGTTTGGTGGCGGTTTTAAGAGATTCTGACGATAATGGCCGGAGGTGGTGGTCATGTCAGTTTGGCAGCCCAAATGTTACTGCTTCAGAGGACCAATGGACTGAATTAGAATGAGGAGTTGCTAACCCACTCCGCCAAAACAAGGGTCATCGTCCTCGCCACATCTGGTTTTGAAACTAGCTGACCGACAGGTTGTATATGGGTCGTGCCGATTTAGTGAGTGTTTTGATTATCTTTGAAGAAATAAAGAAAGATGGTGGGTGAAAATTAAAGAGAAAAGGGTACAGTAGTGTGTGTTTGTGTTTATTGGTGTGCGAGGATGATGTAATAATAATTAAAAAAATTGTTTTTAGTTTAATTTAATAAAAATGAAGATTGAGTTTGTGAACCCATGTATGACAATAAATAAATAATAAATCCAATTTAATTCATATTTATTTTGTGGGTGGAATTATAATGTATATATATCTTAATGTTTATATATGTGTTTGTCATATACGTGTGTTTACTTAACAATATATCATTACATATATGACAATGATCATACTATTTGTATTTTTACTTGCATGTGCGTGTCTCCTTTATATGTGCATAATTGTATAAATTTTAGGTAAAAAAAAAAGAATAACCAATTTTCTACGTAAAACAAACTTATTAATATAATTTAGCCACAACCAAATATAAATGGTTTGAAACCGAAAAAACCGGAAAACCAAACCCGAAAAATGGGGAAAAAACGAACCACCAAAAACCGAGCGTTTTCGGTTTTTGAAAAACCGAATAATTCTGTTTGGTTTCGGTTTACAACGACCTTTACCACTCAACCAAACCTACCCTTATGTTTTACTTGCACTAAAAAATATATTTATTTCTAAAATCACCATACCCGATTTGATTAAACAGATGAAATGTTTTATTAAATGAACTACTTTTGTGTAAATTCTCATCAGTATTTTTGGAAAATTTTATCATCACTATTAAACGAACTACTTTTGTATAAATAACACCCGCTAAGTGTTTGATAAAATGTCACAAAGAATTCTTGTTGATGCAGGAACATAAATTAGTAAACTACTATCGAAACCAGATATTGTTTATGGAAAAAAAAATCTACTACATCATTGGGCTGTTAAATCTATATATAGCGACCTAGCTAATCAAAACATTTGCAAAGTTAATCATGTCAGTGTCAGAAGACTTCATGCTATTCGCTAGCTAATTCATGCTGCCGGAGCATAATCATAATCTCTATCAGCATCATCACCATCTCCTTCTGATGCTGCTGGAGCATAGTCATAATCTCCGTCATCATCATCACCATCACCTTCTAACCTATACGCTGATGGTGGATAGTCGTAGACATCACTTCCATCACAGTGTTCTTCTGCGTAGATCATGAATGACCACTCTCCGATGTTCTTTGTAATAGAAGACATTTTCTTAGTGATGGATGTGAAATTTTGAGGTTTTCTTTCACTTCCGATTATAATTTATGAATGAAACGGATGAGCTTGAAGCATATTTATTGGCATGAGAAGCCTGGTTGGATAGTTTAGCATACGCTAAGCCACGAGTAGAAATGTGTCCTCATGAGCCAAGCTAGGGTGTGTCTCATGTACATGATAGCGCCTCTAGCACTAGCATACATTTGGAGACATGTCAGCAGTGTACAATAAGTATAACTGTAACTACAACTGGCGAAGAATCAAGAATGTTCATTTCTATCTGGTCCATATGTGGGTCACGTCACATACATAAGATGCTGGAAAATAAAGCAGGACACGGAAAATATATGTTCATTTCTAAGGGGGTGTTTGTTTAAGGCTTTAAGCTTATTTTTGGGCTAATAACTTCTGTGATTTTGGCTTATGTTTCATAAGCCCATTTTTTCCGGCTTATTTTGAAACATAGGAGCTTATTAGTCATGCGTTCTCCTAGACGCCTACTTTGTGTTCATCCAAAACTAGTGACATAAAATTTACTGTCATAGTTAACAAGACATGGTCATTGTCAGTTTGTCATGTGTCTTTTCTTATTCTTATCGTTACATGACCGGGTTTGGCCGGGTTTGACCGGGTTTGGCCGGGTTTAGCCGGGCCTCGCCGGGTTTAGCCGGGGCTGACCGGGTTTAGCTTGGTTTCGCCGGGTTTGACCGAGTTTAGCCGGGTTTGACCGGGTTTGGTGGGGTTTAGCCGGGTTTGACCGGATTTGGCCGGGTTTGGCAGAAACATAATAATATTAACAATACGATAAGCAAAAAAATATGCAATTGGAAGCTCTTCATGTTAACTCGAGGGTGTTTGTCTTTGCTTATTTATTCGGCTCATAAGCACATTTTTTCACCTTACCAGCTTATCAAGTTGAGTTGATGACCTTAAATAAGCCATAAGTCTAAGAAAAGAGCGCTTATGAGTTTTTTCAAAATTTAATTAAGATCATAGTGCCGAAAAATAAGCTTATACTGACTAGAACCTTAACTACTCTATCTTGAACTAGACTTATTCATTTAACCCTAACACCGTCCCATTCCTTACTTTCCACGCCAACTTCGAAATCATAAATGTACACATCTTTCATCTCCAAACAACCTAAAAATTTTACAGAAATCATAGACATTCTTATAGCCTTATCTATTAACATAGCTCAAAATCGCATCTAACTCTACACATAACCATAATTCACTTAATGTGGTGTGCCCATTTTCGAAATCCCTATTCACACCAACCCGAACCATCATACAAACCCTATGTAAAAACTTCCAATGCTAACACTTTTTGCTAGTCATACTTTAATAACAGTGATTTAGAAATAAAAAACCTCGAGTTGGAAAGGTCTACCGTATTCAGTTGCATAACTATTACTAAAAGTCATTAGCTCAGCTGTGACCACAGGAGTAGGCTAACTAAGTTTTTCCTGCCATGCAACAATCACTTTGTGCAATCTGTGAAAAGCCTTTACCTGTTTATATGAGTGAATCATTTAGTAGTGAGGCTTGCTCATTTGACTCTCTTGTGTCAACAAATTACTTTTAATCCAAGTTTGACTATGTATCATAAGTCAATCGATCGATTTCAAGCACTTATGTATCATCTAACACAAAACCGACCCTTCTCTTTGTCAAAACAATTTTGAACCTGAAAGTTGTTTGACCACAACAGTGAAAAGTGTTAATGTTGCACTCATTTTTAGCGTAAGCCAATCCATGAGTAGAAGTGTGGAGTTGTCAGCAAAGGGTAGGTGCATGACGTACTACAGTTGACTGGTCACCCAGCCACATAGGACTTTCAGGTGCCAGATCAGCGCTAGGTACACTGTACACACTATTGTACAACTAGTTCACGTGGACACACTACTCGAGAAGTGTGTGTTTCGATTGCATATCTGTGGCTAAAATGTGAGATGCTATTTAAAAATCAAGGGTAAAGGAATGACAATCAAAAAGTATAGTTCGCCTTGTGGGATCGAATCACACCTTGAATACCCTTTTTGGGACTACCGAATTTCAACAGAAAAGTATTAGGGTTGTTAGTACAAAATTCGTGCTGGATTTGGTAGTGTATCAAGTCTCTTTATCGGGTCAGGCCTTCAAGCGACTTGGATA
>BQNB010201462.1:0-10912 GCA_026074375.1 Tanacetum coccineum
AAAAAAGTAAATAGAAGACTTACAGAATGCTTCGGCTCAATCAGAAGCTTTTAAGCTCTTTGAGCTTATCTACAGCTCTAGCTTATCCTTATGGATAAGCTAGTAAAAGTCCTTGGGATTCCTTCCATGATTGAATCCCCTTCCAAAGCTTTTAGGTCCAAAATAGTTAAGGTTTTAAACTAGTTTATAAGACTTAAGTAGATTAAGGTCTGATTTAGCTCAATTACTAGCTTATAGACTAGTAAGAGCTTATATGAGCTTATTAGAACAATAGCTTAACATTTGAGAAGAAATAAGAGCTTATGAGTGAAATTTAAGAGAGCTTATGACAAAGTATTTAAGAGTAAAACTAGATGTCATTAAAATAAAACTTGATTACATGATTTAAAAGAAAATTACAACTGAATTTTAAAAGGAAATTGCAATAAGCTAAATTTAAGCTAAAATCTACTAAGCTACCCTCCTCCTTTGTGTGTGTGAAAAGTGAGCCTATTTATAGCCTCTCATAGATCCTTCTAGGCCTTGCCTTGCTGCCCATGTTCCCATCAATCACATCCGTACATTCCATCAATCATTGGAGGATGAATTTGAGTCGTTGGATCATTTGCTAGTCACACGGATTGCCAAGCTGGCAATCCTTTGATGTGACAGCTTATGTTACTTGTGTGAGTAATTCCAATGTAAAAATCATCATCTTTTGTGCTTCTTTGAGTTCACGTGGCATTAGTGAGCCAATGAGGGTGCTTGATTTGACTAACTTGTCCTTGCCATCTTGTTGTAGAGCCCTTGAATTAACCAATTGAACCCTTAATTTGCATTTGCCCTATCGTTTTGACCTTGGGTAAAATTTTGGGGAGACGATGAACAATATAACTGTTCTTCGCGCCCATTTTTAACTGAAAGAGGTAAATTGAATTTAAACTTTGGTCATATGGCAATTATAGTCCCTCTCTTTAGTTATCACAAGTTTTAGTGTAAAATGACTTTCAGAAATGGCAGAAAGGGTCACTGGAGTTTAGTAAAAGGAGAATAAGCTTAGTAATGGGCTTTTGTTATTGGGCTTATGATTCGGGTAGGGTTTAAAGGGTAATTAAGGGCCCATTAGGCCTTAGGGACTATTTATGTAACTTGAGGGACTGATTTGGAATATTTGGGATTTTTGTCTTTTAGTGGTTGACTTTTGTTGACCAAGGTTTGACTTTCTTTGACTGTTTGACCACTTTTGACTGAAGCTTGACCATAGTTGACTTTTCTTGGCTTCGGCTTTGAATCCTTGGCTTCTTTTGTGCTCTTCTGATTCCCGTGTCCGTGTTTGTCCGTTTTTTAACGGTTTTCTTATGATTTTTGTCTTATCCGTACCTGCACACACAAAACACAAAAACAAATATATTTTTGCCATTTTTAGTCTGTTTTGGGTCATTTAGGGTCATTTTTGGTATAAACAGATATGTGTATTTTACACTTATCAATACCAAAACTTGGCCTCGCCAAGAATCGAACACGGGACTTGGAGGATAAAAACACAAGGGATACCCCATGTCCAGCTGCACTGGAGTGTGGTCTTGTAATACATAGGCAATAAAATCCTTTTAAAGGAGTAATTACCAGGGTCTGGTTCATAATACATAAAAGGTTCTATAAGGCTAGACTAATTCAAACAAGAAAGGTTCAAAAGGTAAGGAAGGTATCGATAGATTCGCAATTTCGTGATCTTTCCAATAGAGTGCTCGGGGAATTTTTCCGAGTTAGTTTGAATCTTGATAAACATGAAAACGTCGTGAAAATTACCGTTTCTGCTTTATTTTCAATCCTTTATACCTGCAAGACATAATAACACAAATCAAACATATTTGCAATATAATTACAAATATTTTATGGTTATTAGTCCATTTTAGAGTGTTTTCTAGGGTAAAAATGATGTATGTTTAAGCACACATCAGTAACGATCATTATAATAAATCAGCTCTTATGTCGTATTGTGGCAGTATTTCCGCCTTGTCCAGCTGACAATGATTTCGTCTTTATAAACGGGTAGTCTTATAAACCCGTGACATTTCTATCTCTCCTTTCTATCATAAGTTTATACGTACAATGAGGGCATTGTACATCTCAAATGGGGAGAAGGGAGATAGAAATGAGGTATTTGGTGAAATTATGTGCTAATTTGGCCTAAATTTTAAAAAAATTAGCACATATTTTTTGTTCATTGATGATGAAGGCCGAGTTAATGCGATTTTCTTGCCTAAGTTATGGAGATTATGAGACAATTCACTATATTTCATACACATTAACTCGTGTATTATAAAGACCCCTTAACTCTTGACCCTTATTTTTACTTTATGGGATTTGAATGCGACCAGTGACGGGGAGATTATGGACTTAGAAAACTATTTGTTTTGTGTTTTTATTTAACACCAATTAATGTGCACCCGTACCTAATCACTAAACTTTGGTTTTACTCGAATGGGGGAATTGGATGCAATCATGTATGTCTATTCCATCGTTATGGATGTGTATATGTGGTTTTGTCGCCCTTGTTGGTGTAACGCTTTTGGTGAAAGATTAGAAGATCCATACATGTCTCATCCATCGTTATAGATGTGTATGTGTGGTTTTTTCTCCCTTGTTGGTGTAATGATTTTGGTAAAGATTGCATTTAGAGAATGATTCACCCCGTGAGCCTTTGTGTCGTGTCAACCTATTTGCCTTTTTAAATAGTTGCATCTAGACTCCAGTGGTGGAGATTCGTATCCTTGTCAAGATTATGATAGAATACTCGCCATGACTGAGCAGTTGAGTGATCACCAAAAATGAAACACATAGATTAGTGAGAGTATGAGTGTGATTTGTTTTTTCTTTTCGTGGGGTACTCGGTATTTTCTAGCCTGGGTAATTTTTAAATTCATATCTTCTTGGATAACTAGGGAGATATCTTTTTGAGAATTATTTTAAAGGTTCTACTTGAGGGCAAGTAAAATCAAGTGGGGGATATTTGATAACATCAAATATTAATACTTTTTTATATCAAATTCCTGCGTTTATTGCCTTGCTTTATATCATTTTTATATGAATTCGATACTTAATTCATTTATTTTGTTAATTCAGGTAATTAGAGGCATTGAAACAAAAAAAGGTGAGAAATGGCCAAAAATAGTACCAATACTAATTTATTTAGTAGAGGTACTGAATTTGATGGATGGCTACTAAATTTCTCCAAGATGTGACTAAGAGCCAAAATGAAAATTAGTACCACTACTATATTATTTAGTAGGGGTACTATATTTTTAAAGATTAAAGATGTCAAATTTGGAAGCTTTGATGATATTACGGCGTAACGTCCCGCAGAAGTTACGTCGTAATCAGTTATTTATTACGAGGATTTGGTGTTGAAGAGGCATTACGGCGTAACATTCTGCAGGAGTTACGCCGTAATCGATTATTATGGAAAAGATTATATTGCTGACTCAGGGTTACGGCGCAAAGGGTTCAATGTAATTACGCCGTAACATATTTTTACACTACAAGATAGAATGCCGCGTCAGAAGGTTTATGGCGTAACGTAGTCGATGCGTTTACGCCGTAATGATGACTCATCACAAGGGCGTATTATGTGCAAAAAGATAGAATGTTTCACTTCACACAATTAACTCTAGGGGCTAAAGTCGTATATGGACGAAACTTATATTTTAGTATAAATAATGAATGAATCTAATCATTTTATTCATTCTGACATTCACGATGTGGAGCCGACCATGAGAGAAGCGGAGAAAAGAGCAGGCAGCTTGCTTGCTTGGGTATAGGGCAAACCTTTCGGGGTTTTCCATGGCGTTCGACTAGGGGATCGATAGCACTCAATTAGCACAACTTGTATTCATACTTCAACTTATTATGGTCAATTTAATTTAATAATTATTTTGATTTATTTAGATCTAGCAATTTAATTTGTTGATGTTATGATTATTTGTTATGTTTCATTGTTTGTTATTCGGTGATGACATCAAATAACGTCACTTTTATAGCATCATTTATCCCATGTAAATAACTCATTTTGTATAATTATTGCAAGAATTGTTACTTAATCGTTTGTATTTGAGATTTGCAGTAATTATGGAGTACTTGGTGAAGATTAGCAAAAAGGCACACATTCTGGAACTTAAACGAAAACATTTAAAGAAACTGGTTCTGACATCCTATACGCCGTATCCATCAAGAAAGATACGGCGTATCTGTGCCTGCACTTCACAAGAAACCACGAAGAAATAAAGTCCAATACTTCTAGGAGATTTTTATACGCCGTATTCTAGATATAGTAATAAAATATTCTGGAAGATATCGAACGTGGTCCCTACTCTAAGAAACCCTCGATACGCTGTATCCATCTCTCTCGATATGCCGTATCGATTAAATTCCAGACAGTATAAATAAAAAATCTAAAAATGGGTTTTCAGTGTGCTTAATCATATTTTTGATGCTTTTAACCACTAAGTCCGATTTTCAGAAGATCTATGAAGCCATAAAGGACGTGTAAAGTGATCCATTCGATGAGAAAACTCTTGTAATATCTACACTCCACTATACGTGTTCGGTTAGCATTATGTTTAATCGTTCATCTATGATTTCGTGTATTGTTACAATGACTATCGGCTAATGCCTTTAGGTATTAGCCATGTTTATGATAATATAATTTTTGATTTGTTTTTATATCGATTGTTCCTTATTCGTTGTATGTTGATTATATTTATCACTTCATACCTGTTTATGTGCTTAATTATGTGTTTTACCTATCATTCAACTGGGTCTAGTCCTACATATTTAATGCGCTACAACTTCGGTGTTGTTTGGGCATAGGCTAAGAGTCCGGGATAGAAACATATAACGCTTATTCATATAGCTAGAATAATAGGATCACCAATAAAAAGCCCTGTTTCGATCTATGGTTAAGTGGATAGGTAGACTAAGCCAGTGACTTAGGACTACACATAACGTCCTGTTTCCATAGGTAGTTAAGTGGGCGTGCACTACTAGTATATGAATTTCCATTAAGCAGTAAGTTGGTAAAGCCTCCATGAGCTAGGATTCAATATAACCACCAATATAGTTTCCTAGATAGATTATAATCAACGGTGTGAGCTTTATGCGGGTTTAGGTTGATTGTGACAGGATTAACTAGTGACAAACCTCGAGTCTAGGGAGAAGATCCTCCTAACTTTGGAATGATATACCACCAACGAATTAATACAATCATTGCACAATAGACAATCAAGGCATTTTATTAGATTAAACTGGCTAATACATTTTCCTAACATTTGACCACTTCCCTATCTTTTGTTAATCACTTATGTGCGTTATTTGTCATCACCTTAGGATAGTTAGAACTAAACTTGTGCCACTCTCTCAGACTGAAAACCCTCCTCTTTGAATTAGTTTAGGTTTAATTAGATTCAATTAGAATAATTAGGATAGATTAATACTAAACCTAGGTAAATAAAATACCGATAGAATTAAGAGTTAACTTCCACTCTCAGTGATCGACACCCTACTTACCAACGAAGCTACATCTGACCAAGTACACTGCCCGTTAGAGTGTTGTTTTTAGGTATAGCCGGCATAAAATAAATTTAAAACTTGAAAACATAAATAACACCTACAATATTACATATTAAGTTTTTGGCGCCGTTTCCGGGGAGTGAAGTTGTTTAATTCTTGTTTTTATTAGTGTTTTAGCTTATATTTAGTTTTGTTTAGATTAATTTGCATATTTGTGTGTTTGATTTTTGCATTGTATATTTTGCATATTGTGTGTTTGTGTATTTTCTAGAGTCCGCTGTAATTTTTTTTGAGTCGAATACTCAATATGGCGTATTCATCTTTTTGGATACGGCGTATAAATTTTTTCAAACCAATACAGCGTATTCGACTCTATCATCAATACGGCGTATTCAGTCTTGCTGAATACGACGTATTAGGCTATTTGACCGTTTTCTTTCCTAGCGTATTTATTACAGGTTAAAATGGACGACCCCAACATTACTATGGAGGAGTATATCAGGCTTGAGGAAGAAAAAGCTCATAGGAGTGGTAAGGTGTATAACTGGGAAACTTTTATGTATGGTAAGATCTGGTATAATGAAGACGTTCACGACCTCAGATCTGTTGAAACTGAATTCCCAGCTAAGTCTTTAATGACGCGTTAACATCCAAAGTAGCACTCTCATGTGAAACCATGGGAAGGTCCTCTTAACGACAATCAAATTGACTTTAGAAGATCGTTTGACGAATCCGACGATGAAGATTACACGGCAATTTATGACGAAAATTCATTTTCTTATAAAATAATTTCTGTCGATGATTTGAAAACGGATTCGAAGAATGATAATGATAAAGTCAATATGCCTTCGTTTCCATCATCCGAGCCTACGGTCAGTTATTTTAATGATTCAGGCTACCTTAAAGATTTTGAAAATGAATTTTCAGCCATTGTCTACAATGATGCTTTAACGTCTAAATTAGATTTCTTAACTGAACCTACTACAAATCCTCAACATATCAATGAATTTAATTTAAAAGATGACACATCATTGTCTGAATGTGATGATGTGGGACATAACGTTATATACTTTAATGATCTATTTCCTTTTAACGTAATTTATCTTGACGATTTATCAGATAAGGACAACTATAATGATAAAACTGATATTGAACACTCTTTGGGGGATTTATCTATCGAGCCATTACCTGATGTAACAAAAATCGATGCACAAGGGTCAAATAAGCTTTTCGAAACAAGTCATGATACAATTAGTAAAATTTTCACTACTAAGAATTTTGTCAATGAATTTAATGTTAATATCATGACTTGGAATTATCTTAACAATGGGATGCTATTTAATCTTATTAAGAAGTTATATGTGTCGTTTGGCATCCCGTTCGACCCTAAGTTGTTTTATAAGGATGGAATTAAATTAGGGCAAGTATAACTTAAAGACTTTTCTATAAACAAAAGTGCTTTCCGGGAGACAACCCATGATCTATTTTTAATTTTCTTATCGAGTTTGTCTTCCCATACTGTCTATACGGTGTATCCAAACCCCATGGATACGGTGTATTGACTACCTGGACGTTATCCAGTCTTTATTTTTCTCCACTTTAAACTTTTTTGTCAATTCAGTCTATATGGCGTATTCATTAAAAGAATACAGCGTATTAGATGACTGACCAGTCAATGCAGGTTCCAATACGGCGTATCTTGGGGTATGGATACAGCGTATTGACTTCCTGTACAGTTTTTAGGTTTTTATTTTGAGTCTAACCAATGAATACAAGGAGATAGAATTGCATTTGTTTTCTGAGAATTTATACAGGACTGATGACATCAAATAACGTTACATTTATACCATCATTTATCCCAAATAAGTTACCCACTTTTATATAATTATTGCAAGAATCGTTACTCAATTTCTTAAAGTTGTAAATTGCAGTAATTACGAAGTGATTTGTGAAGACATGCTAAAAGGCGCACTTTTGGGAGCTTAAATGATGATATTTAAAGATTGCTTATTTCTACCCAATACGCTGTATCCAAGAAAGAAGATACGGTGTATTAGCTCCTGGACTTCACAAGAAAACACGTATTCTCACTTCCCAATACGGCGTATCCATGTTTCTTCATACGCCGTATCCAGCTGGATAGAGATTTGGTGAATAATTATAATTTGAGAAGTTATATCTGATTGATTATAAACTTAGCGCGCACTCCAAGGAAAACACCCTTATACGCCGTATTGACTTCATTCAATATGGCGTATCTAGTCTTTTTTAGACACTATAAATAGAAGACTCAAAACGAGTTTTCAGTGTGCAAAATCATATTCTCTATACCATACACATAAAAGACGATTTTTTGAAGAGAAGAAGAGCAGCCAAAAGTCAAGCATCAATCACGATTCCATAGAAGACATCGTGTAATTCCTATACTCTTGTAATCAATTAATTTTTGGTATCGTTCAGTAAAACGTTTAGTTTACCTTGGTTATTTGATCAAGCTTGTATAATTACAATGGTTATGGGCTAAGACCTCGGTATTAGCCATCTTAATGAAGGTTTAATGTTTGGTTTGTTTTAATCTGATTTCTTAATTTATCGTTGAAAGTTTAATTATCTTTATCACATGATACTTGTCTACGTGTTTGAATATGCGACCTATCATTCAACTAGGTCTAGTTATGCCTAACAAGTGAACTAGATACTGGGATAGCTCTCCATATCATGATTTATATTACTATACCAATATGATCATAAATAATGTTCTATCTTTGTCTTTAAATTATGAGCTTAGTTGGACCGACAGGTGACCCGTAATGTTTCAATAAGTATGTTCTTAATTAATTGATAAAGACTTGAACAGTGAACTACCAGTATATAAAATACCGTCAAATAGTAAGTGGGTAAAGTCCTGATGGGCTAGGGTTTAACAACATCACCATTGCTTTAATCCCTAGATAGATTATAATTAAACTAAAAGGATGCTTTATGCGGATACGTTAATTATGGCATGATTCAACGTATCTAGGTCTTAGGATGATGCCCCGCCTAAGTCTTAAGAATGATATGCCGCTTCGAGATAAGAAATCATTTCACTAAACAAACAAACCAGCATTTAATCGGATTTAATATGGCTAATACAGTTTTCTATCATTTGGCTTGTACCGCTCTATTATCTTCTGATTGTTTTCTTGCTTGTTTATAGTGTTTTTAATTGATTATTGTCACCATAAAACCTGTGCCAGTCTCTCAGACTGAAAACCCTATTACAAATATAACTAGGTTTAGCATAGGTTTAGCAAGAAATTAGAATTAACTTCATTAGAGTAATTAAAATACTGATAGAATATAAGGTTAACGACCTCGATCTTAGTGTTCGACACCCTACTTACCATGAAACTCCACTCGATCGGGTACACTGCCCGTTAAAGTATTGTTTTAGGATAAGTAGGCTAAATATAAATTTAAAACTTGGTAATCAATAAATTGACCCTACACGACAGCACATCAAGTTTTTGGCGCCGTTGTCGGGGAGTGAAAAAGTTTAACCTCTAATTTTATTAGTATTTCTAACCATTATCTTAGAATTATTTAATTAGTGTAGTTTAATTACGTTTGTATTTAATTTAATTGTGTGATTAATTGTGTGTTTAAATTCTCTGATAGATCAACTGATACGCCGTATCCACCAGTTGGATACGACGTATCAACCCTTCTACTCAAGATAGCATATTGACCTCTGCAGTCTAAGCAACATATCTGTTCTTCCAAACAATATTGCGTAATCTATAACATCAATACGGTGTACTGGCCTTCAGCAGACCTATACGGCGTATTCATGTTAATTGAATATGACGTATTTGTCAACTGATACAGTAACAATTCGAAAATCCTCACGTTTAAATCTTTATTTTCTACTGACATTTTTCTTCATTTTGAGAAAGTGGTGATTGCTAGTTACAACTCAGGGGATAATGTCAAGCGATGATGATACAGATCATACTAATTCACCTATGATCACAAAACCTGAGCTGAAGATTGGTGATGAATTTTTGAAAATATTGCAAGACAACTTCTTCAATGGTATGGACGGAAGTGACATTACCGACCACATTGCAAAAGTGATCAAAATAATCGAATGGATCAAGATTCCTAATGTGGATAAGAATGAACTTCGATTACACGTCTTCTCGAAATCACTTAGTGGAAATGCTGAGAAATGGTGGAACAATGAAGGAACAGCTACTACTTGGAAGGAATTGGGCGATAAATTCTTCCATAAATATTACCCATTGCCCCATACTTGCAATAGTAAAATTCCAGATGACTTGGACAACAGAACGGATTACTTTAAATTTCTATGTTGGCTGGAATCAAAATTTGACAACTATTGGGAGATAGACAAGAACACCAAAAATGGCCTATGGGAGTTTTATGTGAATGAACGAACTAAAGGAACAATTGACATCCTCAACGAATACAATGAACCATGCGAGGAAAACAGCAAAAAGATATTCTCAAATTTATTTTTCAAACCTTACTTGGATGCGCAGGATGGAAAAGACATTTACGAAATTATAGAAAGGGATTATTCTCTAATACCAATTCCCGCTCATCGCGACATCAGCAACCCAGACGAGCTGTGCAAAACTAAAGAATTCACGGTCGTACAATATTCGATGGGATCTTCTAAAGAATTCATCACTATGGGTCCAAGCAAAATTAGTACTGTGGAAAAAAACCCCTGGCAGCATGTTTTGCATCTACTACGAACTCTTCAATAAAAAAGATCGCGTATGGACCATAACACGCACCAAATGATAAAGAGATGAAGAAAAAGTCTAACTTAAAGACTAGCTGAAAGAAAAGTGATTACCGGGAGACAACCCGGTTGTTTTTAATTGTTTGAATTATAATTTTAATTGTTTTATTGAGTCTGTCTTCCCAGACACTCAATACGGCGTATCGAACCTCTATGGATACGCCGTATCGAACCTGTCTGGACGTTATCAGTCTTTAATTTCTGCAAAACTTTAAAATATTTGTTTCTACAGGATGCAATACGGCGTATCCTTGGGTTTGGGATACGACGTATTGACCTCCTGTACAGTGTGTTTAATTGTTTTCCTGCATTGTAACCATTGTATAACCAAGATAGAAATTACACTTTTGTCTTCTAAACTTTTATGCAGGACCTTGTTGTAAGGAAATCAACGATATGGTATATTCTGAAAAAGACGTGTGTTGAACTTATACGAGCATTCTGAAGCCTCGTCAACACACTTTTGCTTAAGAACTCAAATTAGAGAATTATCCCGAGCAACATATCAGGGGAGTTCCTCGTTCTAATTCTATTTCCCATTTTCTTTAA
>BQNB010201463.1:0-10912 GCA_026074375.1 Tanacetum coccineum
TGATGAATCAACAAGTATTAGTCCCACTATAGACATTGTCTCTAGGATAACTAATGTCTTGAAGATATCAAATTCCTTAGGATCCAATTTGTCCAATGTTCCATCGTCCTCTAATTCTCTTGCAGATTGTACAACTCATCCTATTCATTGTTGACTCTGGATGCACGAAGAAAATGACGTTTGAACACAACAGTTCAAGCCTCGGTCATCAATGTTCAAATGACGTTTGAACACAACAGTTCAAGCCTCGGTCGTCAATGTCAAATGGCGTCTGCTAAAAATAACACTTCAGGCCCCGTTCCTCAATGTTCAAAAGATGTTTGATCGCAGCAGATCAAGCCTCGGTCTTCATGGCAATGATGTCTGTTCACATCAGTTCAGGCCTCGTTCTTCATCAAATGACTTCTGATCATAACCGTTCAGAACTCAGAATTCAAGACCACAGCAATGAACAGTCAAGTTCAAAGCTGGTTCCAAAAGTTGTTCCTTAAGCAAACAAGACAGCTACATCACGACAAGAGTTGGGATTACTATTCCACCTTCACATAGCAATGCTGAGGACAACAGGTATATATATACAAATACAAAATCTGAAAAAATAGAAAATTTCCAAAAAGAATCTTCTCGACATGTCTCTTGGAATCGATAACATTTACGTGCTTAGAAATGTCGATTAACATTGACACGGGTGTGTAAATGAAGTTCGAGCGAGAGTTTCAAATAGTTTCAAAACATGTCATTTCTAATTTCTAGAAGGCTTACTGTTCAAATGTCAGTACAATAAACCCCCCCCCACCCCCCACACGGACTTCAAATAAAGGAAGGTTTATAACTTATCCTCCCAACGAGAAAATTAACGTTTCTCGGTCTTGAGCTGTTCTTACAAGACATTCAATGTTTTTAGCTCAAGAAAAAGGAGAGGGTTATCGTTTCAGTGCGCTTCCGCTTACTGTTAGAGAGAAGATCTCTAACATCTGGTTTTTAAAAAAGTTGAACACAATTTTTCAAGAATTTCTCGATGACAATTCATAATCTTTTCAATATTGTGGTGTTCAACACTTCCAACCCCTCACGATGTTTTCAAATACAACAATTTTTCAATTGGTCCTATTATTGAGGGGAGTTTTTCGAAAAAACAATTAGTTTTAAATGGTATTGGATACATTCATTCAACGACCATTATTATGTATTCAAACTTTTCTAATTGTTCCTAACCAATTTCATGCTAGACATTTTTTCTCATACAGCTTTTTCAAAGACATATTTTAAATCACAGGCGTATTTCAAAGACTAATTGTTTTATTATTTAACTAAGGGCGGTGAAAAATGTAATTAAAATATGTCAATCGACCTCAATGTACTGAAAGGTTTTATGTTCGATCCTAACTACCAACAACATCTTAATTTCACGACGATTCTGAAGTCATAAGGTGGTTAGGTTAGGAATCAATCCTATGATCCAACCAGAACCGGAGGATCTACCCAAGGATAATCCAAAGATTAGAAATAGCAGTCCTTAGGTATGATTGGAGATGAATGTAAATGGGAATAATGCCGACTAAGATCGAGTTAACACTGGAACAATCACAACAAGGTGTTAGTAATGACGTCTTGGTAAGCAGTGAAGGCGTTGAATGAATCAAAAAGAATTGTTGGATAACAGGGTCTAAGAAAGAAGCCCTCCGCACCATCTTAGGCAGAAGGAACCGTGGGTAAATACATTATGCTATCAGACACAAGATGAATGTACGGTTATCTGAAAAGACATCATGGTGACCCAGTTGATGCAATTGCACAACCCTTTCCAAGTCCTTCGGTTTCTAATTAAAAGAACAACTTGTCTCATTTGTCACGGGAGATTACACACGTTATCATTGACATTCTATTACGAAGATTGTTGATATTTGAATAGGTGACGAGTCTGCTCCAGCCTCCGAGCTACCCAAAACAAAATGCACTAATCGAGTCTAGCATGCACTAGTGATGCACTTACACAAAATATACGTTAGGACACATTCATTTCAAATACTCTTGTTGAACTTACATCAGGTTCACAAGCTGTATATAAGAGTCCTACGCAATTATCATTGTGATATTGCCAGAACTTTAGAGTGATACTCTTTAGTGATTTCAAGACGGAGGGAAATCCTTCCAGTGTCATATCAAACAGGCACATGCCGGTAGGTGACTTGCGAGTTTCTATATGAATCAAACTTGTGACAAACTGATATCGATTTGGTACAGTAAATGAATTGTCGGTGATGTTTTTTGTTTAAAAACATGACACTCTCGGATGTGTTACAAATACTCTTTAACGAGTGACACGATCGATTTGATTTTTCAAATCAATTTTACTTTCGTTTATCACTAACATAAACTTGCAGGTCAATCGGTTGGTAACGACATCCTCATTCACATTCAAATTGCTTAATCTTCGAAGACATACTCATTTGATATGCCCCCTCCCCCTCAAGATTTAATGACAATGTTCCGCCAAAACTTGATTTAAAGCTTTCAAGATAATGCAAAAGTATGAGCATGTTGGTCAAAGACACAAGATCGCAAGATGGCAAAGACGATAAAGACAATGACAAAGGCTCAAAGTTAAGATCGCAAAGCATGAAGGAACAAGTTTACAACAAATAACGAAGACAAAGGACAAGACACTCGAGCTTAAACGGACAAAGCAATCTCACGGAACTCATGAGGAAGTTTCATCAATGACTCACTTATGGGGAGATTGTTAGCTCAAATTTAATTGAGTCAATAAAGGATGTCGTTCCCGTTGTTAAAGACATCAATTCGGGGGAGATTGTTAGCATTTCAATTATTGAGTCGAACCTAAGGAAGCTCGGTCCCAAAAATTCTACGGATGGAGCTTTCGGTCTTTTTTAGTTAATGTTGTAATTAAATATTATCGGGAATCTTGGGTCGATTAGATAATCTAATATTGTATTATGTTTTGGGTTTTATCCCAAAGCAAAAACCCGAGCCGGGTTTCCTAGTTATATATCTTCGCGGTCACATCTAATTGTGTTAGGGGTTATATATATATTTAGGTTATTTTCTAACATAATCGAAATATATATTATTGATATTATTATTATGAGAATATCTAGTTTTTCATTTAACAAAATTATTTTTCTTTTCTCACTCAACCCTCCTCTCATACTTCTCTCTACATTTCGCCTCACCTCTATCTTTTCTTGTTTTCGTGTTTCGGGTTATTGTAAGTGAAAGTGTTTAATCGTGGGTTTCCTACAGTTTGAGATTGCTTCTTAAGGGGGGGGGGGGGGGGGGGGGGGGGTACAAAGTTCCGTAAGGAACATGGTCAAAAAAAAAAACAAAACGCTCGATCTAAGCCTTTGATTTAAATCCATTTCCAAACGGTCTAGATTCCATAATTAAGAATTTATATATGTATTCTCACTCACCTAGGGCTGTAAAACGAACCGGTAGACGAACCGCGATCGGAGGTAAGTTCTCATGTTCGTTTATGAAATTTTAGAGAACAAATAAACGAAGTGCGAAGCATTAATCGAACCAAAATTGTTGTTCATGTTCGTTTATTTAAATTTGAACTTGTTTCATGATGTTTATGTTCGTTCATTATAAGTTAAACCGACGTTTAAATGAACTAAAGAGCATATACGACTAAATGATCGTAAACGATCATATATAAACCAAAACGGACATATACGAACGTGTAAATAAAGTTGTTATTTTAAATGTCAAGTGTAAATAAAATATCTAGCATAAAAAAAGTTATTTACTTGTACTGTGACTATTATTGGCGCCAAAATTCTCGCTCATTAGAAGACCAGTTTAAGTTTATTTGTCACTTTTAACTTATCAATTTCAACTTTTTTTGTTCAATTTCAACTTTAATGTTTTATATAAATAGTTAGTACTATATTAATATATTATTTTAGGGACCTTAAATACTTGATATATTAAATTATTATTTCCTTTAATATTTGGGATGTTAATCGAACGTAAACGAACGAAATAAACGAACATAATCGGACATTCATAATCGGACGTTCACGAAGTATAAACGAACGAAGCATTTGTCTCAGTTCGTTTTATTTAACTAACGGACCCAAAATTCTTGTTGTGTTCGTATTTATTAAATAAACAAAATAACGAATTTAACGTGAGCGAAACGATTACGAACGTTTTCGCTGAACGTTCAGTTCGTTTACAGCCCTACTCACCCCCAAAACACCCACCCCTAAAACACACCCCGGCATTTCATTTCTTCAAAACACACACACACACTAACCCGCTCCCACCCACCCCCAAATGAAACCCTAACTGATAATACATCAAACCATAATTGATTTCAATCAAAAGTTATCATAATCAATGGACATTAGAGACGAGATAAAAGCATCTAAGGTAGATAAGTCGACCCAATCGTCTTTGTTGCCGGATTCAAATTTGTTGCCCAAATCGTCTTTGTTGTCTTCGGGTATACATTTCTATTTATTTTGCTTATTTTTGTTCTTATTAAGAAGTGATTTGTATTTGTTTGTTATTTATTTTGCTTATTTTGTGCTTATCAGTTTGTTGTTGCTTATTTATGTTCTTATCAATTATTGTTGCTTTTTTTTCTATTTATTTTGCTTATTTTCGTAATAAGTAGTGAATCACATGAGATCCTGTCTGATCTCATGTGATTTTTATTTAGGTGTTTTTTTATTAGTGTTTTTGCTTTTTTATTTTTGTTTACTGATTGTTTTTATTTTATTTTTTTGTTTGATGTTAGGTGTTAAGGGTATTAATCGTGTTTCTCCTAGGCGTAGGCTTATTACGATGAGTGAGAGGGATAAGCTTTTGTCAAGTAACCCACAGCCGGTCTCTCAATTTAATCCTATCACTGGAAAGTATAAGGCGCCGAAGCATAAGGCGCCGGTTAAGAACCCGACTGCTGTTGTGTATAAGGCGCAGAAGCAGAAGACGCCCGTTAAGAAACCGGCTGTTGTTGTTGAGAAACCGGATGCTGTTGTGGATAAGGCGCCGAAGCATAAGGCGCCGGCTAAGAAACCGGCTTCTGTTGTTGTTAATGATCCTGCTGAGTTGGACCAGGAAAAGGACAAGGAGAAGCATAAGGCGCCGGCTAAGGAACCGGCTTCTGTTGTGGGAAGGGTGTGCGATGTTGCTAAGCAGATTATGTTTCATGTAGAGGATGCTTTGAATAATCGTTAACGTTTATTAAAGTACTCGTTGACTTTTACGTTTTACTTTTTAAATAGTATATTTATTTTCTAGTCTTACTCACCAAAAAAACAAAAAAGGTGACCAATTAGCTCACGTTTTCACAACTAGGACGTAAAAGAGATTTTATGCGGAACGTCGGTTCCGAACAACTTTACAGTTTTAGTCGAGACTTGAATCTCGACGTAAAATGACCAAAATACCCTTACGAGAATCTGCTGAACTTTATATTTTTATTAATAATGCAGAAGTTTGACTTTCGTTTTTGACCCGTCATATTACATTTTCACGACTTTGACCAAAAAGAGGTTTTATGTAAAACGTCATTCCCAACAACTTTCGTGTTTCGCCGGAAGGCCGAAACGGACTCGAAAGTGCCCAAAACGAGCTCTAAAAATCCTGACAGCAAGCGTTATTTACATAAGTGCTGAATTTTAATGTTTCAAATATATATCTCGTTTTCGCCATAACTTTTTCGTTATTAAGAGTTAGAAGTCTCATTTTATATTAAAACGATGCAAAATATATTATCATATTTACAAAAAGAATTTCCAATTTTCTAAATCTCGTACCCAGAAATCATGTTTTTGTTTTTGCCAAATTATTACCGCCTTTAATATGCGTCAAAATCCACTTTCGACCTAAAAACTCATCTAAAATATATCCAATACAACTTATAAATGCATATAAATCCCGCTTGATAATCAAATACATATTATTCTAGACGCCGCAAGTTTCAATAGATTTACAATCAAGATATGTATAAATTAATCGATAACGAAACAATCGAAACAATGAAAAAAGAAGGCTCACAATGATTATACGAAGCAAGATCGGAAAACAAAAGTGTTTGTCTTGTTCCTTTGTGTCCTATGCCGCACCAAAAAAAAGAAGGGTAAACCCGAACCAAACCAAAGTTCAAACCACGCCAAATGACCTTTAATAAATCAAACACAACCCTTTGTGTGTCTTACACTTGGATCGAACCCACAACCTTACCACGAAACCCTTTTGTTTCAAAAATGACCAACTTCAAACAAAACCCTTATGCATGTCCATTTTTATTGTTTAGATGATCAAACTAAAGCTCTCTAAATAATATTTGATGTGTAGAAAATCAAAAACACCAAGATTAGGGGTGTTTGTATGCTCGACTGAACCAAGAAAAGGAAAGGGAAGAAGCAAAACAACAACCACTTGGTTCTAGCTTGTTTTAATCTTCATTTGGGTGACATTTGAGTGTGTAATTGAGATCAAAATACAAAAATGGTAAGTGTATGGGTGAAGAAATATTCGGCCAGCCTCAAGGGGAGAAGAAGATAATGAAATTTTTTAAAACTATGTGTTTACTTGTGAAGTTATAAGTATTTTAGTCAACTTTGGAAGCAACAAGTATAATCATTGCCATCTTTGGAAAACAAAATATGCCTTGTGTGTATGTGTGGATGTAGTCGACGCTACATATGAGCTAGGAGCCTATTTCATCATTTTTTTTTGTAATTTCTTTTACTTAAAATTTGGTGTGTAACATTTTAATAAAAGTGATACTTGTACTCATTAAACTAAAACGCGAGCTTTAAACGCGAGTCATGGCCAAAGTCGAGGAACAAAGATGACACGGTTTGTAAAATAATATTTTATTATCATAAAAATAATAATGAGACTCGTCGTAATAAATTTTGTACTGAGGCCTGAAAACGTTTAAACGAACGCGCGATCAAACGTCGATTCGTGAAACGTCAAAAATAAAAATAATCAAAACTTCTCAAATTATTCGTAAACAAAATACTAAAATATTTATTATCGACAAATAAAATTTTAAATGTCGACACTCGTTTTGAATCGCGTTAAAAATAATTATTTACGACATCGGGCACGCGATCGCCGTACGCGTCGTAAAACTCCGGTTATTACATTCCACCCACCTTAAAGGAGCGCCGTCTCGGTGCTCTATTCGACTTATTCGTCTTCAGTTTATATGAGGATGAGGGTATCACAGGTCTTCGTTGATGGTTTCCACACGAAAACGATAATGAACAATAGTCAAAGCATCAAATATATGCAATGAACATGAGCGAACAGATTGAATGTCATGAGAATCCGTAAAAGAAAGGATTAAATACATGACTCGAAGAAAAAGCCATTGGAAACGAAGAATTTAACAAGTCGTAAATTCTTGGAAGCGGTTAATGGTTCATTACTATTAGCTCATCAAGTTCGCGGCGGTCAATACACATTCAGAAAAACCCATATAACAAATCACGAGTCAAAAGAAGTTCATAGCCCAAAGAATGATTCGTACAAACGAACGCACGCTATGCCGGATACACATAAGCCCACTCATTCACAATTCGTCACTTACATAAAGAGGCGTCCCAATCCATATAAGTGATGAATTATGAACTTATGGTTCGGTGATTTATAATTTCCTTATTCAAATGAAGAAGCGTCCTAATTCATTTCAATAAGACGATTATAAATCATCCTACTTAAGCATGGCCGACGCGAAACACAATATCAAAAACAATGCTTCATTAAGTATTAAGAGTTGTCTTCTTGACGACATGATTCTTCAAAATCATAGCAAGTAACGAGAGGAATAATAAGATGTTAGTCAAACGTGTTCCAAAGTCAAGTGCCAAAATACGGCACGATCCTAGGTGATAAGATAAAATCGTACTCCCATCAACTGGAAGATTTCAGAACAATGGATTACAAACACAACATACGCGATTCAAAAGCATAAGAAGAGTGTTCGGACTCGGAGTCGAACAATAAAATAACTAGTGGAATTGACAAAGTACACCGAATGTCAATATTGTCAAAAAGGAAATTAAATAAAGTCACGTTAATGTTTCGGAGATCACCGCATCGCTCATAAAATATCAAAGAAAAATAACTTATTAAGACCTACCATAGTACTATACACATATGTAGGTAATTATCATTACATAAACGTTTATGCCCTTGCAATTTGACTTAATGGACCTATATTTCAAAATCCGTGATAGTTATAAATGAACGGTTTTCGCCTTAAACAAGATGTTAGACTCTAATTTACTGAGATTACAAGATAAATACTCAAAGTGTTAAGATCCTAAGTGAAGTTATCATTTTACCATCATGTGCCAAATCTGATTATTTAAAACGTTTTCCTGTTCTATCGTTTTTAGCATAATTCCCATTTTATAACTCTGTTTGACCTAAAACGAAAGCCCATGTCTAAATTTATCTAATTCCTACATGTTTGGCTTGAAAAATGAGGTACTTAATATGAAAACATCTAAACATAAATTCATTTGAAAATCTGGGTACAATTTCTTGTTAGTTTTACTATTTTGGTAGTAACTCATTCATCCAAAATGATTAAGGCTCTATCCAAAGGACCACATGGTCCTCATATGTTGTACCCTTCACCCATGTAAAAAATTACAGTAACACAAGTCAAATAAAATTAGTTATAAGCCTAACTACCGGGCATTACAAATTATGGGTACACATAATTTGTTTTCCGTTTTGGTCGTATCTCAACCTTCCGGAGAGTGGTGGTTCCATCCAACTGCACTAGGACCTAACATATTAGCGTATCATTAATAAAAGATAAGGTATGATTTAAGCCAAAATTTTCCCATTAAAATACCAACTTTACTCAGAAGTTAAAAAAAAATAGCCAAAAGTAACCGTAAATAGTCAACACTTTTAGGAATTACTATTATATATAAATGGTGGTGATCCCAAAGATAAGCGAAAGAATTTGAGAATAAAATAGCTTACATATGTACGGGTATCCTGATATGGTACTCGCACTCACGTTCGAGGGAGAAAATAAGAAAAACAAGAAGTACGCGAAATCGAATTGGTCAGCGTATATATAACCGACAATATAAAGAAGATAATATTACGTCATAAGATAGACGTAGGAGAGAAAAATCCTAACCAAGTATTATATACTTAATTATTAATGTAGTAGCAATAAAGATGCAAAAGAGAGCATATAAGTTACCTGGGAGCAAGCGCGCGCGGATATCGGACAATGGTGAAGGATTCTTAAATTTTTTCGAAAAACGGTTATAGTCTAGGGTTTTGAAAATAGTTAGTACTGTTAGTTAGTTAGTACCGTTAGTAGAAAGATAGTTAGTACCGTTGAGAAGATATTTAAAAGATATTTATGAGATATTTTAGAAAAAGATTTGTAAGCCTTTTAGGGTTATCTTTGATATATAAAAGGAACCCTAGGCATAGTTAGATAAGCGTGATCATAGAGTTCTACACAAGATAATACAGAACATATAGTTATCATAGTTAGCAATCTGTAATCCTCAAGAACACTTTAACAAAGTTGTTATTCAGTTGTTCATTGTTCTTCTTAATACTTGTGTTAAGATTTATCATTAACATATTGTATTCATAGTCATTGTTTCTACATAGTCATTTGTATTTATACATTTTGGTTATCATCCTTTATAGGCTGCAAAGATCCATTCAGTTTTGTAAGGACCTTCAAGTGGCTCTTGATACCACCTGTTAGGATATCATTTCATCACCAAACACAAAAATAAGAAAAAAAAAATTTAGAGAGAGAAAGTAAAAAAGAAAAATGGTTACTTGATCATGAAAAGAAAAATGAGAAGCAACACCCTCTCCACACTTGGAGAGGGCATTATATAGTTACAAGAGTAGACTATTCGTGTGGGCTTTGTGTTGGGCCGGACTTAGTACAAATGGGCTTGAGCCCGACAACTAGGCCCAACTAGCTTAACTAAATTCCCGTAAACTACGTTTTACTTATACTAGGCTCGGGAATATTTAATGACCATCACTTTAATAAATACACGGCTAACAATCTCCTCTAAGGGGTGGTCATTCAATTGTGGATCCTTCTTTTGACGTCTTGAGTCTTGGAGCCTTGTATTCTTGGGAATTCCTTTTGAAGTTCCATTTGGATGCTTGTGATCTTGGATCTTGGATCTTGATCTTTAACTTGATATTCTTTGACAAAATACTGATATCGTGGTCTTTGGCCTTGATTTGTCTTGACTACTGAGATCTCTAAATCTTTATCCTTGAATCTTTATGCCGCCTTGCGATCTTGTGTCTCCACCCTCATGCTCAAGATCTTGAAAGCTTGCTAACAATCTCCCTCAACATTTTCTTTTAACATGATTACTTGTACCATAAAATGTTCTTATGAGGAAGTGCTTGTTCATCAGAGATTGCGGAAGACTTTGATAGTTTGAGCTTTCATCATGTATTAATCTTTGTGGATTGAGCATGAGGTCTTGAATCTTGACTCGTCATGGACTAGAAGCTGCTACCGTCAGGAAAACCTGCAAGTATAGGTTAGAGATAAACATATATAGACGAAAGTGTCTTTGTCACTTCGTCGAATACGGTTGCAATAACCACGGTTCCCCGTTAATCAGTATAAATACTGCCTGTGATCAGGTAGAATTCAAAAGAATCTCCTTGACAGGGTTTCGCAGCTCCACTAGCCATTCTCGTTACCGAAGCATCTCAAAGCAGACAACACGGTAAGAGTAAATTAGATAGTTACTGTCTTTCTGATTGAGTCGTCAATTCATATTACTGGAACAAGTTTAATTCATGTAGAATCGCACCATCGTTTCTTTCCAGATGACACAAGTTTGATTCAAATAGAATCTCGCAAGTCACCTACCAAGAGCTTGTTTGA
>BQNB010201464.1:0-10912 GCA_026074375.1 Tanacetum coccineum
TATATGTATATGTATATATGTATATGTATATATATATATGTATATATATATATATATATATATATATATATATATATATGTGTATGTGTGTGTGTGTGTGTGTGTGTGTATGTATGTATGTATAATATTATTAATTGACTAATTTCCTTCATTACCTTAAATTTTCACAAAACCCTAAGCTAATTTGTGTAAACCTTTTTACCTAAACGCTACATATTAACTTTTTAAAAATAACTTTTCATTTCACAATTCACTTTCTAAATATGGAAAGTTTACTACAAACTTCCATAATTCACACACTTGATTCCCTTTTAAAATAACACACTTTCTATAAACGCTTAACACTTAATAACCAAATATTGACGTAGCAATGCATGCCACACATCATCCATTTCTATTATCACCACATGTGAACAAATGTAATACTTAATACCAAACTCATATGCACACAAAATAAGATAATCATTTACCTCTAAAATGACATCATGCACATATGTAAGCCACTTCAACATACATATAGAACACATAGCACGCAAGAAACATACAAAATGGATACTTATCCATTTCTAAAGGTATAAACTAACCTGCTCAAATCACGGTTGTCACAGTTTAGGCTATGAAAATTATAATGCAGTTCCACCTCCCTACATAGGAAATTTCATGCCTCCAACACCTGACTTGTCTTTTATTGGTTTAGATGAGTTTTTTAATAAGCCTGTAGTTGAGAACTGTAAAGCTATATCTAGTGAAAAAGAGCCTAAGGTAGTCAGGAAGAATGATGATGCCCCATGTATTGAAGAATGGGTGTCAGATGATGAGGAAAAGGATGTGTCTCAGCCTAAAATTGAAAAGAAAATAGTTAGGCCTAGTATTGTTAAGAAAGAGTTTGTTAAATCTAAACAACAAGAAAAAACTACTAGGAAAACTGTTAAACGAGCAACATAGGCAAAACACTCACAGTCTAAGAGGCAATCAAAGAAATTGGAACAATAAGATGTCTCAAAAACTAAGAAGCAATTTTGAGATGTTTAATAAGGCCTGTTATATGTGTGGAAGCTTTGATCATTTGTAGGTTGATTGCAATTACCATTAAAAACAGTTTTAAAATCAAAAGATGGTAAAACCTGTTTGGAACAATGCTTGGTATGTGCATAAATACACATACCTTTTACCTAAGAAAACGAGCTAAAAAGACCATTAATGAACGAAAATGACATAAAAATGCATTGTATTCGTTTGTATTGTGAATTATGTCTTGCAGGTAACGGATATTGCACAAAAGGACAAAAACGAAGCAAAACGGACAAAACCAAGCACGAGAATGGAAAGAGTACGAGAAATTGAAGCCAAAGGCGAATTTATCTTATGTCTTAACCAAATCCAATCCCGTTAATCCTTAAACCCTACAATACCCTAAAACTATTACAAAGTTAGTCCTTGGGGACTAACACCATCTGTTCACACCAATTGCACCGTTAGTCCTTTCCATTACACCATTAGTCCTTAACCTTAACTCTCGTTAATCCATTAAAATTATAACCTTTAACCCGGCCCAACATAATTATACCAAGCCCAAGTTCAAACCCAGGTCAGACTTGTAAAAAAATGGGTCAAAGCCCCCAATTGTTATAATCAAAACACTATGCATCATCCCCTTTTCTCTCCCTTTTTACTTTTACAAAGAGCAATTCACACATAGAGTAAATCCTCTACTCACACTCGCCCTCACTTAACCCACCCTTCTAGAAGCCCAAGCTGTCACATCAAAAGCTCCATGCTGGCAATCCCAGAGGATTTCATTGGGTAATGAGACGTCACAACGAATCAAGGGTCAGGATTAGATGATCAAAGGCGGTTTGGATTTAAGGGCTAAGATCTGAGAAGAAGGACGCTCCTCTAAGGCCTAGAAGCATCCCTCAATTGCTATAAATAGGGCTTTAGGTTTCATAGCTTAGGTGTGTAGTTTTTAGCTTATAGTAGCTTATGTAAGAAATTTAGCTTATTGTTTTTATAAATATAATTTCATTTCTTAAAGTCTTGTAACCTTTCATTATTAATAAAAAAAATTCAGTTTGCCTTTTAAGTTCTGTGTTAAATTCTTAGTTTACTTTTATTCAATGAGTTGAAAATAAGTTAGAAACTGTTTAATAAGCTCCAAATAAACTCTTTTAACCTGATAAGCTAATCTTATTAAGCTTAGCTTACTTTTAAGCTCAACTTAATAAGCTCATTTCTCAGTCACCTCAAAATTACCCCAACTTAAGTTTTGGATGATAAACCAGATTGGGAAGGGCTTATAGACAATACCAACTTGTTTTAAACAAGCTAGAGCTTGTAGAATAAGCTCTTAAGAGCAATATTTGATTCCTGTTTAGCTAGAATCAAGGTACATCTCTATTTCAATTTTTAGCTTATTTTCATGTTTAGCTTATCATTATGCTTATTCATTGCTTATTAGTGCTTAATCTGTTTAATTCTAGCTTGTCATGTCTTACATTACTAGTTTAAATCATTAGGATTAGTTTAGTTTAAATCTTAGTAAAAATTGCTCAATTATTAGTCATTTTAGCTTTTCAATTTACCTTATTAGTTAGTACTTATTTTTCTAAGGTAAATGCTTATTTGTCCTTAATAAAATTAGTACTAAATCTGTTTAAGTAAATTAGGCCTTATTTGGATATGTTTTAGTATTTAATTTGATTTTAGGATTTTTAAGGGGTGTTTGGCACAAGCAGTGGTAAACATAGTTACCACTGCTTGAGCTAGTTTTGGTATTTAAGCCAAGTTTGATAAGCTTAATTTAGGTCTTATAATCTGCTTTAATAAGATTTTAAGGTTTACATTGGAGTTTTAAGAGCTTATCTTTTAGATGTAAGAATATGTGGTGTCAATGATTGTTCAAATTGCTTATTTCTTAGTTTATGCTTAAAAGTTGTTTTTAAGGGTTAGATGTATGGTCAATAGGTATAAGTTTGATAAGAGTTAGGTCTGCATTTTTGCATTTGTGGTTAGATTGAATATGTCCATTTTCCTAAGTGTTTAGTTAAACCAATTTAGATCTTAATTTTTAAGTTAGCATTAGGTTGTTTTAGGTTCTGAATTTGCTTGCATAAGCTTATTGGGATACCCTCTTTATCTGCTTAATCTTATTTCATAAATTAGACTCCATTTAGCTAGATTATTTTTAGGCCTGCATGTAGCACTTAGTGTTTTATAAAAATTTGAAAAGACCAAAAACAAGCTGTCAACAGTCAACTTTGCATATTTTTTTAGGTTTATTCACTGTTCCAATTTTCTCAATTTTAGCTTTTATATGCTTATTGGTCATAACTCTTAATCTGTTTTTAGGTTTTAGGCTTTAGCTTATTAGTTTAGCAGCTTAAAATTTAGCTTAAAATTGCCTTCCTAGATTGTTACTAATAGTGTTTTAGCCTTATTTGCTTATGTGCTTATCTGATTTGTGGCTTATTTGATTTGCTTAAATCAAGTTTAGATTTGCTCAATAGGTTTGTTTTAAACCATAGTTTGCCGATTTGGCTTGAGGCTTAGCTTAAGAGTAGCTTTTTGACAAAATCAATTCACGGGTAAAAGCTTTTAAGCTTTTTAAGCATTCTGTCACTTTAAACCAACTTATTTCTGGCTTATTAGTGGTTTTCAGAAAAAGTTCTTATTTTAGTTGGAACTTTAGCTTTTTCAAATAAAAAAATTATTTGTAAAAAAAGAAAGGCTACAGGTTTCAAACTTGTGACCTCTCCTTTATAACACCAACGCTTTAACACACACACTCACTACCATCTCGCCCTTGGGTCTTTTCTGTTTTAACTTGCACTCTTTATTCATTTAACCTTTTTTGACAGTTTTGCCTTTCAGCCCTTTTGGGCTTATTTCCAGTTATTAAGATAAGCTGTGTTGCTTATTTTATTTTTCCTAGGTCTTAAATAGTTTAAAGTATTTTTAGTAAAATTTTCAGATTTTTATTAATTAGTTTAATATTTATAATAATATTTTTAGATTAAAGCTGTTTTTTATTCATAATAAATAAAATAAAAGTAAAAAAATATAATTCTTTTTTCTAAAATTATTTTTAGTCATTTAGTATTTATAAAAAATAAAAAAATATTTTTTAGTGTTAAATTTTAATAGTTTAGGTAATTAGTCACGTTTTAGAATTCCCGTTAACGTTTTCTAGCTTAAATACTTATTTGCCTTAGTTGTTTGCTTGCTTTTAATTGTTTTTGCATTTTCATAAGTAGAATTAGAATCCAAAATCAAAATCCTTGAAATTATTCAAAGCACGCGATCACGAACTTAACCGATTCTCAATTCACGCTTCGTCGGGATACGACTCGGGAAGATTTGGTCATCACTTTTCCTAAAGTGATTTTCATTTCTTAACAGAGTACTTACTTCTTATATTATTTGATAATTGGTATTTTAGTTATATATATATTATATATTATATATACTATTAAATTCAAATCAATGCTCAAATGGTGAATCATCAAAACTTTGCTAAAAAGACTCACCCTTGTGCTAAAAAGAACTTGGTTCCAAGAGTAGTACTAATGAAGTCTGGTTTAGTAACAATCAATACTGCTAGACAAAATATTTCAAAAACAGTAATATTGGTTAATACTGCTAGATAAGTTAATGCTGCTCACTTAAAATAAACAGTGAATGTTGCTAGACCAATGTCATATCTTTCTAAAATAGCACATTCAACTATTAGGAGGCCCATTCATAAGAACACATCATTTAAAAACAATAATATTAATCAAAGGGTTAATACTGTTAGGGGTAAAAATCTTAATACTGCTAGGCCAAAAGCAGTAGTTAATGCTGTAAAGGGAAATAATTTAATGCTGTTAAGGCCTCAGCTTGTTGGGTTTGAAAACCAAAGCATAAAGTTTTAGACCATGTTTCTAAACACAACAGTGCATCAATCACCCTAAAAAAGTTTAATTATATTGATGCACAAAGCAGATCCAAGTCAGTGATGGCTTGGGTCCCCAAAAAAAACTGATTTTCTTATCTAATTGGCAGGGCAATCAACAAATGGATTTATAGGATCAAGGAGTGATTGATAGTGGATGCTCAAGGCACATGACAGGGAACATGTACTATCTTACAGACTATGAAGAGATGGAGGATATGTTTCTTTTGGAGGGAACCCCAAAGGAGGGAAAATCACAGGAAAAGGTACCATTAAAACTAGAAATCTAGATTTTGAAAATGTGTATTTTGTGAGAGAGTTAAAGTTTTATCTCTTTAGTGTCTCGCAAATGTGTGATAAAAAGAATAGTGTTCTTTTTAATGATACTGAATGTATTCTTTTATCTCCAAACTTTAAGTTAATAGATGAAAGTCAAGTTTTACTTAGAGTTCCTAGAAAGAACAATATGTATAGTGTTGATTTAAAGAACATAGTTCACACTTAAAGCGAGGTTTAACTTTGCCCTTTTTGCCAAAAGTTAATCTGATGAATCAAACTTTGGATAAAGGCTAGGTCACTTAAATTTTTAAAACCATGAATAAGTGGTTAAGGGAATTCTTGTAAGCAGGTTTACCTTCCAATCTTTTTGAAATGATCAACCTGTGTTTGCTTGTCAAAAGGAAGCAACAAGAGCCTCTTTTAAGGTCCGCTTCTCTCAGAGCTCACCCAATCTCGCACGCGCTCACTTTACCAATTTGTAGCATCTCGCGCGTCGCACGCTCGCCGCGGGTTTCACTCTCACACGCTCGCCTAGCTCTCCTCGACTTATGAAAAAAATGTTTAGTGCATCCTAGTTGTCACATATGATGTACGTAGGTTTACATGGGTTTTCTTTCTAGCTACTAAGGATGAGACTTATCGCGCTTTTTAAAAGTTCCTTTCTAATATGGTCTAGATAATCTAGTAGATCTCAAGGGGTTACGCGTTCGCATTCGATTCTGTCCGCACAAAGAGGACTAAGTTCAAAACTCAAGAGATGAATCAGTTTTGTGAGATGAAGGGTATTTTGAGACAATTTAGTATAGCTAGAACTCCTCAACAAAATAAAGTTGCTGAGAGGAGGAAATAGGACACTAATTGAAGGTGGCTGGATTTTTGCTAGTGATTATAAGTTCGCCAACTTACTTTTTGGGCAGAAGCACTTAATACTGCTGGTTATGTATAAAATATAGTGTGTTAGTAGTAAGGCCCTATACAAGTACCCTTAGAACGTTTTCATGGTAGAACACCATCTTTAAGTTTTATGAAACCATTTGGGTATCCTGTTACCATTCTCAATACCATAGATCATTTAGGCAAATTTGATGGTAAGGCTGATGAAGGTTTCTTTGTTGGATACTCTTAGAATAGTAAAGCCTTTAGAGTATTCAATAATAGAACAAGGATAGTGAAAGAAAACTTGCATATTAGGTTTAGTGAGAATACACCTAATATTGTAGGTAGTGGACTAGATTGGCTATTTGATATTGATGCACTAACAAGAACAATGAATTATGAGCCAATTGTTGTAGGTACACAGTCTAATGGTTTTGCAGGTACAAAAGCAAGTGATATTGCAGGTCAAGCTAGAAAGGAGACATAACCTATCAAAGATTACATTTTGCTACCATTATAGACTGCTGATCCACCATATTCCCAAGATCCAAAGAGTTCTCATGATGATGGTTCCAAACCTTCAAGTGATGATGAAAAGAAGGTTGATGAATGTTAGCCTTAAATATGTTGACTTATCCAGAATTACAATAGTTTACTTATAGCGTGACACGTAGGGACTAATAATGACTAGTTACGATAGTTATGTGTCACTAGGATTATAAATACCCCCTCCATACTTCTATGGAGGGGTAAGGATTCATTTTGTAATAATATCAAAGGTGTGTGTGTATGTGTATGTGTGTGTGTGTGTGTGTGTGTGTGTTCTATCTCTCTTCTATCACATACACATCTTTTCCTTTTTCTCTCATCATCAATAATATGGCTAAGTTCTTGTTCAATCCTCCCCAACCTCTGAATCATGTCAAGTTAGTGTTTCTTATTATATACAATTGGCATTAGAGCTATAGGGGTGTGTTGTGTCGTGTTTGCTTGATGTGGCTGTCAACTTATTGTCAGCTTATTTTAAGCTTATTTTTGTGGCTTATTTTGACAAGAAAAGCCACAGAATTAGTTATTGTGTTCGCTGTTGTCTTGGTTTACAAGTTTAAATCTGGTATGATTTTTACTTACTTCGTGGGCTTATTTTAAGACAAAAGCCACGAAAAATGTTATGTGTGTGATGTTATATGTTTCTGTTTTTCATTACTAGTACAAATCTGCTATGTATTTGCAATTTGATGACCATTTTTGAGCCTATTGTTTATGGGGTTCTTCATAGCGGTTTGGTAAAAGTAAAAAACACAGATCCAGAATTTTGGGAAAAGTACAAAAGTACTGTACTTGATGACGGTTGGCCACCGTGGCGGTTTGCCCACAGCGGTTTGGCATACAGGTTTAAGAAGATTTTTTCATAGTCATGTCTAAACAAACCACTGCCCAAATTTTTTGGTTAGTGGTGGTTTGGTTCAATGGTGGCAGTTTGGTGGAACCATAACCCAAACCAAGTCAACTCGATATTTACCGAGTTGACCCGGTCAAACTCAACTGAGTCAGAGTCTGGTCAAAGTAAAAGTCAAGAGAACTGAAATAAAGATGAGACATAAACACTCAAACCATTAATTACAAGACTCAAACCAAGCCAACATCAATAACAATAACCACATCAACACAGCCATATCAAACCCATTCGTCACATTTATTTCCACATCAACAATTCCATTTTTTAAACATAAATCCCATCGTCACATTTAATCTCAACCAAATCCAACAATCTAACCTATCCCTTCATCACAAATCCTATCCCATCTCAATCTACACGACTCGAAAAGAAATCAAATATAATGATCTCAGATAATATTGTCCGTGTTTTGCAATTCATTTATTAACCTTTAAAGATCAATAACACGATACAAAACTTCTCATCAATCTGTGAAGGTATAACCTTCATTCAATGTACGAAATTAAAGAATGATTGATAACAATCTTGTTATAATCAAGCTTTGTTTTGATTGACACACTAACACATATTAAAAACCTACCCAGACCTCTCAATGAGATCTTGCAGTCGAACTGAGCAATTGGTGAAATCTTCATGGTTAACTATGAATGAATGGTGCTGAAAGGTTTGTGATTGGTTATCAGAAAGTGGTGGGTTTATTTGTGTGTCTACAAATTGTGATAAGATGAAATTTTCAACTGATTGATAGAAGGAGAGGAGGTAGGCGTGGGAGAGAATAGTAGAGTAATAAGGGGGTGTAGATTTTTAGAAAAGTGATTAGGGTTAACTGTGGAATGAGATTAGGGAATGTGGAGTATTTATATTCTATCCAATCTCTTGGACCGGGTTGAAGGCTTCTAGAAGTCCCAGGCATTCTTAACAAACAAATGGGCCGAGTTTACAATGTGTATGGCAGCAAGGGCCATATAAAATGGTGTTAGACTATGTTTTTATTAAATGGGCTGTTAAGCATGGACTCGTATTTATGTACTAAGTCAGGTATAAAAGCACTATCACGACAAGTTTAACTAGACAATGTTCATTCATTAACGACAATTTTGAAACAACATTTGTCCTAGTTTAACAACATTCTCGAACAACAACACAATAAACACGATACATAACACTAAAAATGATCCGAATAAGATTTACTATAACGACAAACGGCTAAAGATTCGGATTACGATGACAAGTGATCATGGAGTTAATTTGGTATCCCTTATTTAAGATTGAAGTGAGTTTTACAAAGGCGTCTACTTATTTCATCATCAAGACTTCCTTCTATTTTCTACCTCTTTTCTTTAAACCCAATCTATTGATTGATGACTTGCTTGAGCACAAATGGAATATGATTAAGACTTGGATTATCTAGTTTCTAGCAGTCGGGGTGGTTGGTTGAAGACTTGTATAACTATCACTTAAAGGAGTTACGTTGTAGTACTCAGTGTCACACGCAGAAGTCGATGTGGATAATTTCAAGAGGTGATGGACTTCTTATACTTTTAGGACTGGGTATAGAGTACTTATAGATCTAATCTTGCATCGTTCTTCAATCAGCAATAGTGCAAACTTAAGTAACAAATTTGGGGGATCTTACTTCAGTTTCAAGTTTGGTATATCGGGTTTACTTCACCAAGTGATCACAACAATAGCCGACAGAATACGAGGTTGGTAAGTTAGCCAGAGAGTTTAAAGGTTGAGATGTAATCAGCAATTCTCATGGGATATAGTTGTGCTATTCGAAGACAACGGTACTTCACAGTCTAAGCAAAGTTCTCAAAGTTCTTCAATGACCTTCATATACAAGACCTTGATATACCAAGTTTTCTTGATTCTTACTTCATCTCCTCTACGGTTTTGAAGACAAGAGGGTAACGGTTTGTTTGGATCTCAAGATTTGTGCTTAAGATAAGAACTTCTCAAGTATATGGGCGTACACGACAATGATGCTGCCGAGAGTTCGCAACCATCATGAGGGAAATGTGTACATCCATGACTTAGTTGACTTTGATGTTACCATGTTAACTTCTAGGGAAAAGTAGTGTATACTACTTTACTAAGTATGGTTTATGAAATATTCTGCATACGTGAGAAAAAATTGTTGCTGATTTCTCGTATGTACCCCCAAACGAATATTCACCAAGACCCAATGACAAGTAGCAGGACTATTTGGTGTGGTTTTTCTTCTAAAAAATTCCGATGCACGTCAATGACATATAGAAGATGGTCTAAGCTACATCAAAGTTTTAGAATCTGCTCAAGATAGGGATATTGGTTTGGGGGGAAGCTGATTCAAAAACTTTGCCAAAAAGGAGTCTATGAAGAAAGCTTTTCAAGACATGCTGCATGAATTGGGGGAAGTTAATCCAACTCATGCATCCTAGAATGGTTCCTGTACAAGTAATGACACTGAAGATCCAAGCTGGAGTACAAGTTTCAAGACCAGGAGAACTCAGATAACATCTTCAGCTTTGGAAGCGCTTTGGAAGACTTTATTTGTGTTGTATTTATACTTGATAGGAACATTGTAAGTAATTCCGTATGTCCACATAGTGGGGGAAGATTGTTAGCCTTAAATATGTTGACTTATCCACAATTACAATAGTTTACTTATAGCGTGACATGTAGGGACTAATAATGACTAGTTACGATAGTTATGTGTCACTAGGACTATAAATACCCCCTCCATACTTCCATGGAGGGGTGAAGCTCACTTTTGTAAAAGTGTAAGTGTGTGTGTTCTCTCCCTAACACACACATCTTCCCATATCTCTTATTTTCTCTCTAATAAACATGGCTCAATTCCTCTTTCACTTTATCATGCCTCCGGATCTTGTGTTCTAAGGGTGAATCTAATGTTAACACATTAACTATAAATACCCCTCTAATCTTCATTAGAGGGTGATGCACTTGTAACAAACTCTTTTAAGTTTCCCTCCCTTTTATTTCATTTGAATTTAATTTACTTGCCTTCTTTACTATTCTCTTTATGCATACATGTTCGATATGATTGATTCAAGATTAATGTGACCTATCAAACTGCTTGCTAAAGTGTTGGTCTAGCAGGTTATTGTTGGTTTTGTTTGACAAAATGAGGTAGCATGTTTAAATAGGAGCTTTGAATAACGTGAGTATGTATTTAGGTGAAAACAAGTAGAACATATATTATAATTTAGTCACAGATACAAAGTTAGAGCGATCACATAGTAGTAGATCTATGTCTATTGGTTCGGGTGTTAACAACTAATTGAACCACTAAAGTTAGCTGTAAATTTACATTTGACATATGGAGTTATGGACCTATACAAATTGAGAGTTCTTATTTT
>BQNB010201467.1:0-10049 GCA_026074375.1 Tanacetum coccineum
GATAAAAGTTGAAAAATCTATGGTTTGGTGGTTTTCTTGTGCTCGACCGAATAAGAAGAAGAGAGGGAAGAGAAAACTTTTTGTTGTGAGTGTTTTGAGATTTATTGTGTGTGTTTTCAAATGAGGAGAATGAACAAAATAAAGGAATATAGGAGCTCCAATATTCTTGCTTCCATGTCTCCTAGGGGGGTCCAACTGGGGTACTAGGAACAAAAGGGATCCTATGCAATTTTTGTTTAAATTTTTCTATGTAGTTTTCTTCATCTGTTAAGTCTGAACGTAAACTCGGAAATTCACGTTTTGCAAATGTTTGTAAGAAATCATGAAATAACTTTTAAAATAAGTTTATATTAATTATTTGGGATAATTAAACATAAGATTTATTTATTGTCGTGCCAGTACGCGTTGCGTGTTGTTTTTCGCTGTGCGCGGGAAGGTTTCTCGGTAAGTGATTCAATGCGATCGTAGACGTTTAAAAAGTAGTAATTTGAATTAAAAGTGATTTATTATTATAGAAAATTGTCGGTTGACAGTCAGTTACACCGTAACTGTTTACGTACAATAAAAGTCAACAAAGGTTAAAATCTGAGATTTGCCATAGAAATTTAATGCAATAATAGTATGAAGGTATAGAGTCATAGTATTATAGGATACTATATCTTAGGAAAAATCACCGGTTATCACATTTATAAGGTTATGAAAGTCACCCTCATCGTATACACGTCGTAGAGAGTTGTTAGGAACCGGATTTAAAATTTTTCAAAATTCGACCAGACGTTATCACTTACTGAGGCGTGGCTAATAAATATAGGCTATTATGCTCCTCTGTCCCGAGGCTAAGTGGGAAGATAAAGTCAACAAGGTAATAATCATTTTCATTAAATGCATAACTAAATGCACATAATCCTTATTTGATTTTTTCCAATGTTTGTGTTAGGTTCATAAAAAGTGTCGATTATGTGGTTTAGTTATATTTAGTTAATAGTCTTTATTTTGTTTAGAATAAAGTAGCTTGTAATAAGGTATATTATGCTAAAAGAAAGAAATATCATAATTACCAAAGATTAGGGACTAGATGTGAAAAATAAAGGAAGTGAAGGCTCCTTCCTTCTCCTATAAATACCTCTCTAATCATCATTAGAGGGTGATGCCTTGTAATAAATATTTTCCTTTTTCCCTCCATTTATAACATTTGAAATTTGAATACTTTCCCTCCTCTACAATTCTCTCTAAGCTTCCATGGTTGATAATGTATGATTCAAAATAAATAAGACCAAACAAGTGGTATCATACGCCATTAGAGAATACGAGTGAGTCGATTTGTGAGTTTTTCCACGTCCGAGAACGATAAGATGAAATTCGGTGGATTCGGTTGAAGTATTTGAGCTCTCGATTAGCGTTTTGGAGTAACATATAATATAATACTAAGATCGATAATTAATATTAACATAATCTCTCATGTTGTCCAATTTTAATTTTAAGCTCCTTTGACTTGAAAACGTAGAAGATATATGTTATTTCTAAGTTGACCGTTATCAAAAACGACCCCTATGATCACATTTTCCACGTCATTTTCCACGACCTCGGACTCTAAAGCAATTTAATTTAAAAAACGACGATTTTCATCTAGGATACAACTTTTTTTCAGTTATGTGGCCCTAGACCCCGAAAAAACAAGCTAGAAACAGACCGAAATAAACACTCTAAAAAGTATTAGAAACGAGAACAAACGCGTACCGCCAAACGAAAATGAGTTAAATGTATATTTATTTATCACTTTTTATTGAAAAAACAAATAATACTTTATTCAGATAACGTTTGTTAAAAACGCAACATTTTATGGTCAAAAATTTTTATATTACTAATGATGAAAGAATGTGCTCAAATGTATATCTGAATGACCACATACACATAAATAATAGACAGTTTAAATAAATTTAATCAAACCTCTATATAAAAGGAACTAGTCCGGTATAAGAATACTCAAATATTCATGGAAAAAATCAATTGTGAACTCTAACAGGAGTAGATTGTTTCGCCTAGTTGTGACTAAAAACGTTAATATTCCCCCAAAACGAGTTCCCCAGAACCCAATATTGTTAAGAAAACAAAAAAATACACTATTGGCACCCTGCGGTAATAATTTTACCATTTTCAACAAAACAAAATCAAACAAAACGCCCAAACTAAATTAGACTAATTTGGAACGATTATTATTAAAAAGAAACTTTCGCCTAGGTAAGTACTGATTTAAGAAACTATGTGTTTACAATTACATTAGATAGACCAAAACAAACACACACTCCCCTCCAAACAAATAAAATTTTTTCCAATTATTTTCTTCTCCTTTTTCTTTTTACGTTCTTTATCTTTTATTTTCTTTCGTTCCTTCTTCCCCTTTTCCCTTTCCGTCGCCCGCCCAACTTTTTATCTCCCTGGCCAACCTCCACCATTCCGGCCACACGACGCCGCCAGCGCCTGTTCCTGCCCATCCACACCCTCAAAAAAATATACAATTATGAAATCCATCTCCGATCGACCGCTCTAAACAACCATATCCAACCTCGTCTATCCACTCATCCACTGCCACGCCCACACCCCCTCACCACCAGCCACCCCCCAGCCTGCCAATTACTACCATAGATCCACCATCAACAACACTCAACATCAATCATCATCACGCCACACAACAACAAACATCAAACACCCCCCCCGTCAACATCGTCTGCTGCTACGATACTTTTTTTTCCCCTACCGCAGCCACCCACTAACACCAATAGCCAACCACCCTAACCAACCGCTCTTTCTTGCCACCTCCCCAACGCCACTCCTACAAACCACCAGCATAGGGTGCGCTGGTTCTTGATTTGCACTACAGCAAGGGGTGCATTTTTGGTTTTGATAAAACCCACCAAATGGGGTGCGTTGGGTTTTTTTCGGTCAAATCAAAGGGTGTCGTTGGGTTTTCGGGAAAAGCACCATAAGGTGTGTTGGATCACGCGTACAACCACCCCTCAGGGGGGTGTTTCTGTGTGGTCCAGCCACCACCAAGAGTACGTTTGGTTTTTGCTCTCACCGTAATGGTGCGGTTAGGTTTGTCTATAACGAGAAGATAGTGTGCGTTTGGTTATAGTACAAAATCCGCACAAGGTGTGCGTTTAGGCTTGTAACAAACACCACATAGGTACGTTGGATTGCTTAAAAACCCGAAAAGGGTGTTGTTTATACGTGGTTAACCTCACATAGGGTGCGTTTGGTTTAATAGAAACGCAACGAGGGAGTTTGGGATATGATTTAAGCAGCCCGTATAGGGTGTTTGTTTAGGATGTAAAACAGTCGGGTTAGGTGCGTTTGTTTTGAGGCTGTAAAACCAGCCATATATGGGAGCGTTTGGTTGGCAGCGGGTTCAAATTGGGAGTAGGGTTTATGATTCGTGTTGGTTTATACAAATGACTAATAAAAAAATCATATAGATTTTATAAATATAAAAACGCGGATTTTAATGGTGGTTTAAAAAAAAAACGGTTAAATAAATGTTGTGTTTATTATTTTGTTTTTTTTGTGTGTATAAAACAGCCTTCGGGTGTGTTTGGCATTTGTGTTAATAACATATAGAGGATATTTAGGTTTGGTTTTGCATCAATGGATTGATTTAAAATTAAATTGAGGGAAAATAATATAATTTTTTTAATAAGGAAAACGTTAGGAAAACGTTACATAAACGAATAGGTCATACCGAGATTTTTATAAATTGCTACGCTTAGTAAATTTTTACAAATCTACTTTATTTATTATCTTGAAATGTCTTAGAAAATATTAAATCGTAAAGACCCGAGAATCAAACGTGAGCTATAATTTTAGAGAGTTCATCAATCTAGTCCACCACTTTAAAACGTGCGTTTATTTTCATAAATGAGCTTTCTACTAAATCGTTTGGGGATATCCAAGCGCGTGTCAAATTATTTTGTTTTATTTATTTTTATCATCTTTCTTATATAATACTTGGAAAGTATTATATAATTAGACCATTTTATTTTTAATTGTCACCTTTTAGATATAACACATGTCGTGTATTATATACGCTTCGAGTTATTCTTTTGGTTGTGTATCTTGTTATATAATTCACGGTATGAATTATATACTTGGTCATTTTTCGTTATGTAATATATACGGAATATATTACACACCTTACGTTTACTTCTTGATTTATTTTATTTAACCAACCACCAAACTATTACAACTTGGAAATCTAAATCTTTATCAACGTGTCGCGTTGACGTAACCATTCGTCGGGAAACCCAAGTACATTACTCTAGGCTAGTGGGTCATAGCCGTTAAGATAAACCGCAACTTCATGGTCGAGCCGTTCCGGTTTCCGTTCGTGTTATGCTTAATATGTGCATTTCTACCAATCGTTCCACATCATCGAGGTGAGTTTATAGCCCCTCTTTCACTTGTTTTACAATTACTTTACAAATCTCGGGGGAGAATACGTGCTCATTACAAATTGTTTACACATTCATTTACAATCTCTTTTACATACTTGATTGCATACTTGATTTCATAACTTGGTTACATACACGTTTACAAAATTGTTTACATACCGATTACAAACTCGGTTACTTGATTGATATCACACTCTTTCTACTTATGGATTTAAGTATTTAAAGTTGTTTATGAATACAATGGTTATTTCTTCATTGGACACAAGTGTTTTTGGTTATCATCTCCTGTTTACGTGTTGCCTAAGTAGCGATTAGACCACTCTCTTGCCCGAACTATCATGAACCGTCAATTGCTTGACCGACTGTACTGGTTAAGTAAGCGTGAATGTTATAAATAGATCTATTGGGACTAATTATCCCTATCCGGGTGAGTAGCGCTCACTACCCACGGGACTCCCGATAAACGGATATATACCATGTCAATCTCATTGGGTGTCTTGGTCAGACACCGGTAGGGCAGAATACAATTGGCATATTATATGCTACATAAATTAGCTTCGGTGTCATGAGCTTAGCGCAACAGTAGATACATTTTATGTGATATTGTGATCATAGTAGTCACATTACATTTTAGAAATCTTGTGTCCACTACTACTTTGTTGAACATTTACTGCTTACTAAAACTCTTTTCATTATGCTGTGGTGAAGCTGGAGGCCTATATCTCTTTCAGTTCTACATGTACACTTGCTCATATTTGGGACTTTATATAAGGATTGAATATGTTCATGCATACTTTTATAAAACTTTGATTTCAACATGTACAATATTACAAAAAATCTATGAACTCGCCAACTGATAGGTCACATGAATCTTGAATCCAATCATATCAACCTGTTAGAATGAGTAGAAGTAAAGTACAAAATTCAAATATTATTTAGGAGGAAAATGAGCGTTGGGTTACTTGAGAATCACCATCTATGAAGATTAGAGGGCTATTTTAGGCAAGGAGGGAGGCTTTCCCTTCCTTATTTCCTAAACTTGTCAATACTAGACCTAGACTTGGTTATTATGCTTTTTTGTTCCTTAATATATAATAAACCTTATTACAAGCTATATTCAACTAAGCAAAAAATAAATTTTAATAACAAAATATAATTAAAACCATAATCGGGACACTTTTCATAAACTAACACCAACTTTATGTTGACACTTTTAAGCATGTTTCTTAGTGAAATTAGATGCTTGGCTTACTGATGTGCATTAGAGTCTAAATTGACAAGATTTCATTCATGGATTTATACTTACATACAAATGATCAAATCTCGTTGTATTGCTTTCAAGCTTTTCATTATGATGCAATTATGGGACAAATGTTATACCAATTTCAAGAAAATCAACGAGATTACTTTTCAAATAACACATTTAGAGGTCATTCTCTTGTATCTTGCGCTGTGTATTATGAAGTAACACTCCCGGACATATTTTCGCTACGACACATTTTTGGGGTGTTACAAATTTGTATAGAGCATGGTTATAGAGAATACTAGGTGCATATTTTACCCTAGACTTATAACTGTTTCACATGCCTTGTCCATTCAACAAACATTTCAAAGTGCCTACACATTACTGCTTACTGGCTTACATTACTTGTTGCATTATAGTGCTTACATTGACATACACACACACACACACCACACACACCACACCCACCAACCCACACAAAACACACATATATATATATAATATATATATAATATTTATATATATATATTTATATATATATATATTATTTTAAATTAATTTATATATATATATGATATATATATATATATATATATATATATATATATATGCTTACATCCCCTTGCGTATAATCGTACATTTAATTATATAAGAGTTATTTATATAAATACAGAAACATTTTTTCAGACACTGTGACGTTGCACAGATGGTCTCATTTATACCTCAGAATTTGAGTTAACAATGGTCTCATTTTACCTCTTAAACATTGTGAGTTGCAACAATGGTCTCCACTTCGTTCTCGACATTGTAAGTTAAATACAATGGTTCTTAGAATATTATTTTTCTTCATAGTTTATACAATTATGTATTAACGAAAAGCCGTCTAATTTTGTTTACATGGAATTATTGTTGAATCTAGTAATACAAGTCTTTGTATGGGGCGGGACTTGTAATACGGAGGAATTGACTGATTAATTGTTATGTTAACAAAACCCTGTCACAGTTCTGTTTACATGAGATTCTGTATGAATATAAGTATTACAAGTACTTGTATGGGCGGGACTTGTTATAGGAGATTGATATGATAATTGCTAAGTTTGCTCGTTCATTATAAGACCTTACCTTATATACTTTTACGAGTACTCATCAACTATTTTGAACACGATGTCGATCTCGCCTGATAGATATACTCCCCGTCTCCGAAGACGAGTTTTAAACACTCATCCCATACTCATTAGAGCACATGCATCGTCATGTCATCCACCACCTTGAAGGTTATATGAGTACGCGTATTGCATCGAAAATTATTAAGTAGAATGATTTATAATCTCTTTATATGAAAGGATTGAGTCGCCTCTTCATTCAAATACATAAATTATAAATCACCGAATCATATAGTTTATCAATTCATTATTTACATAAATTGTGAGCCTTCTTTATGCAAATAATGAATATAAATGAGTGGGCTTAATGGTATCCGATATGACACGAGTATGAACTCGAACCCGATAATCACTGGAATCCGTTAAAAAGGTCTGGAAACACAATCGTGCCTTACCACTCAGTAGAATCTTAAGGCCTCACTTGGACTACCTTATCACATTATTAAGTTATTACTTTTGCCGTTACAAATCTTTACGATCATGAACTGTTTGTGGAGCTAACCGACTTGTGCACACTTGAACTAATGGAGTTGATTCATCCTCGAACTAACGACTGAGTACCATATTCCGCCGTCTATCGCATAAGCTCTCCCGCGAGCTCCTCCCAGTTGTTGAACTTTATTATGGGGATATTGCTTCTCGAAATGTCCTCACTCTCGGCATCCCATCACCAATTGTTATAGTTATTGTCGTTATGGTTGTTGTTGTTGGGTCTTGGAGAGGTCCCAGCTTGTACAACTTTATCCAATAGGTAATGCAACCCCCCCCCCCCATAAACCAGATGAACACCTATCGACGAAAGAGATAGCCGAACTATTCATTTCGGGCCACTAGTACGAAGACTTAGGTCTCGATACATCCTAGTACTGCCAAATAAGTTGTATGAATACTTACATCCATAAGCCTTGTTTGATGCAAATCATCAAAAATTTCAGATAGCAGAAACTAGACACTGCCCGTAAACAGTTAAAACTTTACACAGACATACTTGCGCGACTACACTTTCTCCTTCGATGCTTTCACTATTAAGAGACTTTCTTTATAACGCATTTATATCAGTCATAAGACCTGTAATGATATTTTTTTGAGATACCTATTTTGATGGATTAAATATCCTGGTCAAACCTAGCCAAAATTTTTGGTATATTGAGAAGTGTCGAAACATCGAATTTTGCTGAATAAAGTTATCAGCGTCTTGTTTAGAACTGGTTTATTAAATCTTAAATCTCTTTTCAGTCACACAATCGGTTAACACAAATTAAATCTCGGGACGAGATTCCTTTAAGGAGTAGGTACTGTAACAACTGGCAATTTTCGGTATTTTAAATGACTATTTTACCCTTTGACTTTTCGAGTCCGATTTGACTTTTTGACTTTTGACCTTTTTCGGTCACATAAAAACGATTACCGCTTAGCCGGTAAATTTTCGAAACATAATTAAATAATAAATCATAATTATTGTTTCATATCTCTCATTTACAAATTTGTTTTTCTAACTTATTTGACTCGAAAACAAGAAGATATATGTTATTTTTAAGTTGACTTATCAAAAACGACCCACTAGATCATGTTATCACGACTTGGACTCTAAAGCAATTTGATGTAAAACGACATTCCGGACAACTTTTTAGTTTTGTCCGAGACCCGAAAACAAGCAGAAAATGACTAAAATAGCCTCGCAAAATCTTGGCACAACTCGTACCGACCCAAAAATAATTAAATTTATATTTAATTATCACTTTTAGTAATAAATAAAAATATTTACGAAAATTTCGTGTCTTGAATCAATCAATAACTAGCTCAAACGAGACACGAACCAATATTTTACGAAAATTTCCCAAAATTACAACTTCAGTCCCTGGGGAGTTATTTATAAAACTTACCCTAAAGTATTCTACACTTGACACATTGTTTTAGAACTTTCTAATATATATATTAGAACAATTAGGGTTACAGATATTTTTGTTCATTAACCCTAGCCTTCTCACCTCTTTCTCCCTCTCTAAAATCCGGCGCCCCCCGGCCACTTCCGACGAGGTTCCGGCCATCCTAGCCGGCGACCCACTCCAACACCATATGCCATCACCACACCCTACCACCGATCCATCATCATCTTGTCTCTACCAACACCACCACGACCACCTCACCACTAACGCCGCTGCCATCCTACGCCAGCCGCACCACCTCATCACCATCATCATCATCACGTCATCTCCATCTCCACCGCCCTGTCACCTTCGAACCACCGCCATACATCATCATCACCACAGTCAAGGGCGCGATTGGTTTGTTCTATTTAGCACCGAGGGTGCGTTTGTTGTTCGTATCACACCAAGAGGGTGCGTAGGGTTTGGCTCAAGCATTGAGAGGGTGCGTTTGGTCTCGCTCAACCCCAAAAAGGGTGCGTCCGGGTTGGGTTTAGCACCAAATGGACAGGTTCGGTTAGGGTATAACACAACGAGGGTGCGTTGGTTTTGGATTATAAAGAATAGGGTGCGTTTTGGTTGTAGTCACGAGAATAAGGTGCGTTTGGTGATTTATAGCACCAAGGGGTGTGGCAATGATAAATTCAACCCTTTATATATATTAAATATAATAAATATATAAATATATAATAAGAATCAAAAATCTCAATGTAGAAAATCAGGTAGTATGATTCCCGGGTCGTTATCCCCAACGAGGAATGCAATGGAAAGTCGAAAGACGGTTTGACAATTGATGCTTGAATGGAACAAAGATTTTGATTGGTTTTCTAAATATAAGGGAAAAATAAGGCAATTTAGACTAAAAACAATTAAAGCAACACAATTTTAAACTAAAAACGAAAACCGGAGATCCTAAAAACGCGAAGTAAAACCCTAATTTATCAAAATTAATTCCTAAAATGATATTTTTGACTTTTATAAGTCCTAATTGACTCAAATGCAAGAACTAAGAAAACTAAACTAAAAACGAAAGCAATTTGAGCTTAAAAACACAAAAAACGTGAACGAGATCCAATCCCGTTCTTAAAAAAAATCAAATTTTGCAATTTTAACCCTACGAAAGCAAATCTAATTTTTCTAAGTTCTATCTGATAAAAAAAAATTTCTAAAAAAGAATTATATTTTTTTTGATTTTTTTATAATTTATTATGAATTAAAAACGATTTTAATGAAATTAAATGATTAAAAATACTAAACTAATTATAAAAATTCT
>BQNB010201468.1:0-10911 GCA_026074375.1 Tanacetum coccineum
GAGGTTGTTAATTCCTAAGGTGTAGACTGATTTCATGGCAATGCAAGAAGCAGACTGTGGTTGCTAATTCCATAACTAAAGGTGAGTATATAGCTGCTTCAAATTGCCGTGGACAGGTGCTTTGGATCCAAAATCAATTGCTGGATTATAGATATAACTTTATACAGACTAAGATTCATATTGATAATGAGAGTACTATCTGCATATTTAAGAACCCTGTTTTTCCTTCAAAGATAAAGCACATTGAGATTCGGCATTACTTTATTAGATTCTTATGAGAAGAAGCTTATCTAGATGATCAAGATTCACACAGACCAAAATGTTGCAGATTTGCTCACAAAAGCATTTAATGTTAGCAGATTTCAATATCTGATTGCAAGTATTAGAATGCTTAATCTTTAAAGTCTTGATTAATGGAAGGATGTTTGGAATGGAATGAAAAAGCTGTTAAGGATGAAATTAGAGTAAGTACTTGTAACTTAAAAGTTTCTGTTGTTATGTATAATTAGTGCTGCTAGTTATACTTAATACTGGTGAGTTAATACTGTTAGTTAATACTGCTGGTATAATTAATACTGTGAGAATTGAGAGAATAAGTAAGAATAAAAACAGAAAGATAGATGTGTGAAAATAAAAACAGATAGAGTGAATTGTGAGCTAAAAGAATTGAGAGAAATAAAAAACTGACAGAGAGAATTATGAGTAAAAAGAATTGAGAGATATAGTGAGCTGAAAAATAGAAAGAGAGATGTGTGAAATAAAAAAACAGACAGAGAGAATTGTGAGCTAAAAGAATTGAGAGAAATCAAAAACAGACAGAGAGATTTTGTAAGCTAAAATGTTAATTTGATGATGGAAAAGCTGATTAGAATGGAATTAGAGTTAATGCTGGTGATTCAAAGTTAATACTGCTAGGCATAAACTTACTACTGCTGGTATAAGTTAATGTTGTTAGGCATAAACTTACAACTGCTGTTGAAAGTTAATGCTGTTAGGCATAAACTTACAACTGCTGGTGAACGTTAATGCTGTTGAGGGTATTTTCATAAATACTTCGATTAAGGGTTTCAATCACTCATTCAATCGATTTTAATCTTTCATATACTCTCTAATCATAAACCCTAACTCAATTTCATCATTCTTCATCAAAACCCAACACAATGTCGGATCTAAAGTTTGCTGATACTCACAATTTAGTTGCGTTTTTGGAGAAACCCACTGAAAGTGAAGGGTTTGAGGAGATAGTTGATTTTCTGAATGCAAACCCTATCAAATATGCTTTAACCGTCAATCCTACAATCTATTGTTCATGTGTTAAACAGTTCTGGGATACTGTCAAAGCAAAAACGGTTAATGGGGAAGTACAATTGCAAGCCCTAGTGGATAAGAAGAAGGTGATTATAACTGAATCCACAATAAGGAGAGATCTTCAACTGGAAGATGCTAATGGTGTTGATTGTCTGCCAAATGCTGCAATTTTTGAACAGCTTACACTCATGGGGTATGAAAAACTTTCTCAGAAGCTTACATTTTACAAGGCATTCTTTTCTCCTCAATGGAAGTTTTTAATTCATACAATTTTGCAATGCCTAAGTGCTAAGACTACTGCATGGAACGAATTTAGTAGCACTATGGCCTCTGCAATAATTTGCTTAGCCACAAACCAAAAATTTAACTTTTCCAAGTATATCTTTGATAATATGGTGAAGAATGTTGATAGTATGGTAAAATTCTGGATGTATCCAAGATTCGTACAAGTATTTGTGAATAAACAAGTTGGGGATATGTCACATCATAAAAGGATTTATGTTACCCCCTCTCATACTAAGAAGATATTTGGGAACATGAAGAGGGAAGGGAAATGTTTTTCTAGAAGAGTTACCCCTTTATTTCAAACTATGATGGTTCAAGCTCATGAAGAAATAGGTGAAGGTTCAAAAATACCAATTGATCCCCATCACACACCCATCATTACTCAACCATCATCATCCCAACCTCAGAGGAAGCAAAAATCTAGGAAGTCCAAGAAAAAGAACACTGAGGTTTCTCAGCCTAGTGGTTCTACTGATAATGTACCAGATGAAAATGTACCTACAACTTCCAATGATCCACTGCTTAGTGGTGAGGATAGACTAAAACTTACTGAATTGATGGACTTATGTACCAACTTACAAAAGAAGGTTCTTGATTTGGAGAAGGCCAAGACTGCTCAAGATAGTGAAATTGCTAGTCTAAAGAAGAAGGTCAAGAAGCTAGAGAGAAGGAATAAGTCAAGAACTCTAGGGCTCAAAAGGTTAAGGAAGGTTGGTTTAGCTAGAAGGGTAGAATCCTCTGATGAAGCTAGTTTGGGTGATCAGGAGGATGCATCCAAACATGAGAGGAAAATAGCTGATATTGATGCTGATGCAGAGATTACATTTATTGATGAGACTCAGGGGAGGAATAATGATAACCTAATGTTTGATACAGATGTTTTAGATAAGCAGGAAGTTAAGGTTGAAAAGGTAGTTAGTACTGCTGAAGTTACTACTGAAAGTGCTACAACAACAATTGTTGATGAATTGACCCTGGCTCAGACTTTAATAGAGATCAAAGCTGCAAAACCCAAAGTTAGAGGGGTTATGATTCAAGAGACAAGCGAATTTATAACAACAACTACAACAACACCAGCTGCATCAAAACCTTCACAGGACAAAGGCAAGGAAAAAATTATTAAGTCTGAGAAGCCTTTGAAGAAGAAGGATCAGATTATATATGATCAAGAGGTTGGTCTAAATCTTCAAGCTCAATTACAAGCTGAATTGGAAGAAGAAGAGAGGCTTACAAGACAAAAGGAAGAAGAAGCCAACATAGCTTTAATTGAATCATGGGATAACACACAAGCAATGATGGATGCTGACTATCAAATGGCTCAACAATTACAAGCAAAAGAACAAGAGCAGTTGAGTATTGAAGAAAAGTTAAAGTTGTTTGTACAACTCTTAGAAGCTAGAAAGAAACACTTTGCAAAAATAAGAGCAAGAGAAAAGAGGAACAAACCACCAACTCAAGCTCAACAAAGAAAGCTATATTGTAACTATCTGAAAAACATGAAAGGATACGCTCTGAAACAGTTGAAGGGCTTCAAGTTTGAAGTTATCAAGGACATATTTGACAAAGCTTTCAAAAGAGTTAACACTTTTGTTGACTACAAAATAGAGTTGGTTGAAGGTAGTGAAAAGAGAGCAGAGGATAGTACTAAGAGAGCAGGCACAAAGCTAGAACAAGAAGTGGCCAAGAAGCAAAAGATAGATAATGATCAAGAAGAAGCTGAGATGAAAAAGCTTATAAAGGTTGTTCCTGATGAAGAGGAAGTAGTAATTGATGTTATACCATTAGCTACTAAACCTCCAAGCATTGTTGATTGGAAGATTGTTAAAGAAGGAAAGATCGGTCTATTTCAAATCATAAGAGCTAATGGAAGTTCAAAAAGGTACTCATTAATGATTTAGATGCTTAAAGATTTTGACAGAGAAGATTTGGAAACTCTGTGGAAACTGGTGAAAGCTAAGTATCGATCTACAAGGCCAGAGGAGGGCTATGAGTGAGTGTTATAGGGGGGTCTAATGACAATGTTTGAACCTGATGTAGAAGTCCAGTGTGGAGGACTCTGCAAAATGAAAAAAGTGTTTATATGGAAGCTATTTGATTCTTGTAGAGTACCCTTTCTGAGGTTGTAATATATGCATCTCTTTATGTTGGTTGAGAAGAGATATCCCCTTACACCAGCAACAATTACAGAGATGTTGAACAAGAAGCTTCAAACTGAACATCTGAATGAAATGTGTTATGAGCTTCTTAAGCTTATGACAAAACAGCTCAAGAAACAGTGAAGTGTTTGAAAGCATCCTCCTGGTGATGGTGAAGACTTTTAATGAAGAAACTTGATGATTTTGAAGATAAATATCAAGTTTAAGGGAGGATTGTTGGGATTAAAAGCTTCATAAGGCTGTTTGGAATTACTGCTGCTCTTATCAAAGTTAGTGCTGCTCAAGAAGAAAGGCTTGTGTTACTACTGGTAGTAAAAAGATTGTGAAAAATACGCTAAGTAGTTAGTACTGCCAGTATAAACTTAGTACTGCTAGTGTAACTTAGAACTGCTAGTATATGTTAGTACTACTAGAGTAAAGTTAGTACTGCTAGAGTAAAGTTAGTACTGCTTGTGGAGAATGAAGAAAATATTCTAAGTAGTTACTACTGCTTGTACACAATTAATGCTGATGGTGTATAAGTTACTGCTGCTAGTGTTCAGAGTTAATGCTGCTGGTACAAAGTTACAACTGCTGACAGAGTTACAACTGCTAATGGATAAAGATTGATTGAAGATAAAGATTGCTTATTGGATAAGTATGAGATATTTTTTATAAAAGATACGTATAAGTTATTTGTTTAGAAGATCATGATAACTTAGGAAAATATTGTAAGCCAGTTAGGACTCCTTGGTGTATAAAATAAGGTCCTAGGGCATAGATATTGATATCATCTTTTCATTGTTCTGTCAATCTATTCGTAGCTTCAAGGTTTTTTAACCCTAACACTATTAAGAGTGTTCGTATTATATTGAGGCTGAAAGTTTGGTAAACTGTTTTTGTTATTAATCTTATTCATTATTGTTTCATTGAAATTCTTCTTAGTATTATTGACTAGATTCCGCATAGTCTTTAATATTCACAATCAAAGTTTCTATCATAGTTGTTCTGAATTTATTCAATACAACTTAGGCATATACAAGCTAAGCAAGATCTATTCTATTAGGATCAACACTTTATCATAGTAAAGGTCGGGAAAAAGTGTCTAACAACTTATATCTTGGACTTAGTCTATTTGTTTCGTAATTTTTGTTTAACAACAATTTATTTCCCTTTCCTAATCATTAACCATGGGTTTTACGCGAATGAGAATGTGTACGAGCATGCATGTCTATTTTGTCGTTACGGCCATGTATGCATGTCTCAGCTGCCTTGTTGGTTTATTACTATTGGTGAAAGTTAAAAGATCCCTACCCTATATCATTCTTCATCCTAACCCTTGGTTAAACTCGAATGAGGATGTGATCAAACACACATGTCTATTCTATCGTTACGGCCATGTATGTGTGCTTCAGCTGCCTTGTTGGTGTGGTACTTTTGGTGAAAGATTATAGAATGATCAACCCTAAGCCTTATAATAAAAAACCATTTTACCTTTATAAACTTGTTACTCCTTAGCTCTAGTGGTGGAGATGTGTATCCTTGCCAAGCCTATGATAGAATACTCGTCACGACCGAGCAATTGAGCGAATTAGTTACATGTTACCACATAGATTAGTTGAGTGATTTGAGTGTTTTTATCTTCCTATTTCGTGAGGTGTTTGGTTGTGTACTTGTAATAGATTGAATAAATGCTTAAACGGAAAAATCCTTAGGGATACATTTTTATAAACTTCTAAAGGCTACTTGAGGACAAGTAGGATTCAAGTGGGGGGATATTTGATGACATCAAATAACGTCTATTTTATAGCATCATTTATCCCATGTAATTAACCTATTTTGTATAATTATTGCAAAGAATTGTTACTTAATCGTTTATATTTGAGAATTGCAGTAATTATGGAGTACTTGGTGAAGATTGACTAAAACGCACGCATTCTGGAGCTTAAACGAAGATATTTTGAAGATTACTGTTCTGACAACCAATAAGCCGTATCCATCAAGAAAGATACGACGTATCTATGCCTGCACTCACCAAAGACCACGAAGGAAACAAGATCTAATACGTCGTATCCAGAAGAAGGCAATACGCCGTATTCAAGCTATATGGAAATAAAATATTCTAGAAGATATCAAACGTGATCCCTACTCCAAGAAACCCCCGATACGCCGTATCTATGACTTTGGATACGCCATATCGACCATATTCCAGACCCTATAAATAGAAAACTCAAAAACAAGTTTTAAGTGTGCTAAATCATATTCTCGATACCTAAACCGTAAAAGTCAATTTTCAGAGGAGAAAAAAAGCAAGTTTACGTGCTTTTGTATGCAACCTATCATTCAACTGGATCTAGTGATACGGACCAAGTAATCTAGATGCCGGGATAACTCTCCATATAGTGATTTATACATCTAGACCAATAGGATCACAATTAACGACCTATCTTTGCCCTTAGATTGTGAGCTTAGTTGGACCATAAGGTGACCTTGGTATCAACGAGTACGTTCTCGATTAATTGGTAAAGACTTGGTTAGTGGACCACTAGTGTATGAGTTGCCATTAAGCAGTAAGTGGGTAAAGTCTCTATGAGCTAGGGTTTAACAAGGTCACCATTGCTTTAATCCCTAAGATAGATTATAATCAGCAAATAAGGATGCTTTATGCGGATGCGTTTAATTGTGACAGAATTCTACGTGTCTAGGTCTTAGGATGAAGTAACGCCTAAGTCTTAAGAATGATATTGTTGGGATTAAAAGCCTTCTTAATGTTGTTAGTATTACTGCTACTCTTATTGATGTTAATGCTGCTCAGTCAAAGTTAGTGCTGCTGGAGAATTTCAATGAAAAATATTCTAAGTGTTTAAGACTGTTGGTTAAGTTACAACTGTCAGGATAAAGTTACTACTGCTAGAGGAAGTTACTACTGCTAGAGGAAGTTACTACTGCTGGTGGAAGTTAAGACTGCTCAGAGACTTAGAAGAAAAACTGCTAAGTAGTTACTATTGCTAGTACAAAAGTTACTACTGTTAGTACAAAGTTAATGCTGATGAAGGAGTTAATGCTGCTAGTGAAGAAGTTAGTACTGTTGAGTTAGTTAGTACTGTTTATGTGATTTGTATGAGATCTTTTGGTAAAAGATATGTATAACTTATTTGTTTAGAAGATTATGATTACTTAGGAAAGTATTGTAAGCCGTTTAGGACTCCTTGGTGTATAAAAGGAGGTCCTAGGGCATAGAGATTGATGTACCACACCAAAACCAAAAATTAATCTTAGTCTTAGCTTCAAGGTCTTTGTAACCCTAATACTGTAAGAGTATTCGTATTATTATAATATTGGAGTTTTTGTTTGTTGAATTATATGTTCATATAATTACTATTTTATTAAGAATTCTTCTTAATATTAAAGATTAGATTCCGCATACATTCAAAGTTTCTACTATAGTTGTGTTAGATTTATCTAATATAACTAATCCATATACAAGCTTAAGGAATTCGATCTATTGAAGTGAGACCAACAAGTGGTATCAGAGCTTGTTGAGAAGCTGTGATCTAGAAGAATATGTTTGTATACACAAGATCTTGCTAAAAAGATATGGATCAAGATTCTACACATATGGTGGCTGCATCCAAAGTTCTCATGCTCAAAGTGGGTGAGTTTGAGTTATGGAGGATGAGGATTGAACAATATATTCAGATGATAGACTATGCACTGTGGGAAGTCATAGAGAATGGTGCAACCTTGTCAAAAACTGTAACACCCCCAAAATGCGATACACATCGGAATACAACGATTGGGGTGCTACTTCATAATACATGCGCACGAGTCCTAGTAAACGTTCAAAGATACGTTTATAAAACAAACTTTTTTTCATTTATAAGAATGATCAGTTACATAGGTCCCAATACCATCATAGAAATTATTTCTAAAAGTCACAACACGACTTGATTTCTAAAACACTTGTTTATTTTATGACACAAATTCACCGAGACACCGTCCTTGGTATCCGCGTTCCGTCCCATCCAGCCATCAACAGCAATTAACCTGAGATACATGCTTAAAAACGTCAACAAAACGTTGAGTGAATTCATAGAGTTTACAAATAATAGTTAGAACGCATAATTTGGTTCAACAAAGCGTATAACGTTGGCTCGTAAGTCAAGTTATAAAAATAGTGATTTCCAACTAAAGAGCCCGTGCGCCGAAACTTAACACATTCATCCCGTAGGACGAAATCATGACCGAGAAGTATGCCACTTCTCCTAATACTAACCACAAAATGTCCGTTTGACAGGGTGGTCCCAACGGATTCAAACCCCGGACAGGGTTGTCAAACCCAATAGATCTATTTAATGCATTAGCGCTTACCAACACATGGTAACTAACAGTCACACAGAAAAAGGCATATACTCAGTAGTGAAGGAATCATATTCAAGTATCAAAAACAGTTTGCGTTCAATTTCACAAAACAAGCAATGTATCCCCCTCGCGGAGTTAAAAACATTGAAAACTTTAAAAGCGAGGCTATGAACTCACCTTGATCAAAAGCCAAAGATCAAATAATCGAAACAATCCACGGAAAGTCGATGAACACGATCACGACCTATAAATTACGTCGCTCGATTACTATACCGAAAAGTATAATCAACGATGCGTACATCGTATCAACAAAATCATATATATAGTATATATATATATATACATGTGATGAGAAATTCACTTGCGCCTTAGATCCCAAAACCCCAACAATATTAGGTTACGGATCATGTCTATTATAACCTCACAAATAGACACGACCTCGCATAATCGAAACTTTCTATTTTAACAAACTTTCTAGTTTTGAAAGTTTTTACTATTTGCGAAAGTTCCCATATTTAGTAAGTCTCGTTACCAAAATATATTTGTGATAATATTTAGTTATCTCGTCGAACCCTCGACATTCAATGTGGTTATTAATTACCCATATCGGGATTATGTCTCGAATGTTACTATTTTTAGAACTATATCCGTTCATAAAACTCGTTAAATCTAATTTATTATACTCGTAAAAATAATAGCGTTTATTATTTTTATAAACATTCAATAAGTCTTATATTAACCCGTTTAAGTCTTATATGACCCGTTAACTTTTTAAAGTCAACATTTGACTTGTATACTTATATTTATTTTTACCCAAATCTGACCTGCGACAAACGACCCTCTAAGTCACATTTTCACGATTCGGAGTAAAAAGAGATTTTATGCGAAACGATATTCCGGACAACTTTTTAGTTTTAGCCGAGACATAAAACTCGACGAAAAATGACGAAAAGGCCCCTGCAAGAATCTGTTGTTACTTGTATTTTTAATAAAAACGCAGCAGTTTGACCATCAGTTTTGACCCGCTATATCACGTTTTCGCGACTTTGACCAAAAAGAGATTTTATAGAAAACGTCATTCCGGACAACTTTCGTGTTTCGCTGGAAGGCCGAAACAGACTCGAAAGTGCCCAAAACGGCCATCGAAAATCTGATCAGCAACCAATTTACTAAACATAGCTGTTTGGAAATTTTTAAGATTTCCAAACTTGTTTTTGCCGTAACTTCTTCGTTATTAGGAGTTACGGGACGTTCAAATTACCGAAACGCTCGTAAAAATACCCTCTACAATATTATCTAATCAAAAATAGGATTTTACAAAATCTCGAACCTCAAAATGCGCGCCAAAATTTCTGCTCGAAATTAACTTTTACAAAACTTATCAAAACTTCATTTCACCTCACAACAACATCAAAATACGCCTAGCTAACCTATCTCCGTCAACTAATCAACTCAGTCACAATCTATTCTAACCAACGCAAGTGTCGGACCTCATCACATATAATATACGAAATCAAATTAAGAACGAAACAATAAAATAAACGTAACTATGATACTTACAACAACACACAAGGTGTTGGTTTCGGCCTCCCTTTGTGGTTCGAACCTACGGACGCAACCCAAACACTTGATCCGAACCTTTTTCGACAAAACCCAATTCGATAATACTTTAATATAACCATTTTACACCTCCTTTTAGCTCGAAACTTCAAGGATTGAACCTGAATTTAAACTCTTAAAATAACCATTGCATGTCACTTTTTATTAGTGGGATTTGTAGGTAATAACGAGGGGATTAATATTTTGAAGTCGGATCGTAATGCATGTGGATATTCCGGCGACGGTGACGATTTTATGGTGGTAGTGGTGCGTCCAGTTGTAATGGGAGGACGGGAGGACAAGTTTTATTTTTGTAAAAATAAAATGAGGGTGTATGTGTTTATTTATATAGAAAACAAGTTTAATCACTTTCCACTTTTAGTCCCTCCATCCTTTAAGTCTTGCAAAACTAATACAAAAGTGTTTCTTTTATTTTAAAATCGGCCAACAACTCGGGATTATATTTTCGTGACTAAATTTATTTTTCGTCACGCTTAATTTAATTCAAAACATTTATTAAGATGTGTACACATTAAAACGCGAATCCGGCTTAAGACAAGGAACAATATGATGACATTCGTAAAAATAATAAATTTACGATCTTAAAAATAATAACGAGACGCGTCGTAAATTTTAACGATGCTCAAACGACTAACGAACGCGCGGTCAAACGTTGACTTGTGAAACGTCAAAAATAAAAAATTTAAATTTCCGTTCACAATAAATTACAAAAATAATTAATTACGACAAAAAATTTAAATGTCGACGTTCGCTTACGAAAATTCGTAAAATAATTATTATGACATCGAACTCGCGATCGTCATACGTGTCGTGAAACTCGGGTTGTTACAAAAACACAAGTTGTGGAAGGTGTTACAACAGTGATGCCTATTACATCTGCTGAAGATAAGGCTCAGAGAAGATTAGAAATGAAGGCTAGAAGTACTTTAATGATAGGCATTCCCAATGAACATCAGTTAAAGTTTAACTCTATAAAGGATGCTAAGTTGTTGTTGGAAGCTGTAGAAAAGAGATTAGGTGAGAATGCAGCTACTAAGAAGACTCAAAGAAATCTCTTAAAGCAGCAATATGAAAACTTCACTGCTCTAAGCTCAGAGATGCTTGATCAAACATTTGATAGGCTTCAAAAGCTTGTGAGTCAGTTGGAGCTTTTGGATGAAAAGCTTTCACAAGAAGATGCTAATCAGAAGTTATTAAGAAG
>BQNB010201469.1:0-10911 GCA_026074375.1 Tanacetum coccineum
CTTTCTTGTTGAAGAGTGGATACAAAAGAGGAACCATTGACAAGACTCTTTTCATCAAGAAGAAAAAGAATGATATCATGTTGGTACAGGTTTATGTAGATGATATTTGGTTCTACAAAGAAGTCTTGGTGTGATGAATTTGAGGCATTAATGAAGAGCAAATTCAAGATGAGTTCTATGAGAGAGCTCACCTTCTTTCTTGGATTACAGGTCCACCAGAAAGAAGATGTTATTTTCATAAGTCAGGATAAGTATGTTGCAGAGATCCTAAAGAAGTTTGATTTTAATAGTGTGATGCCTGCCAGCACTCTAATTGAGACCCAAAAGCCCTTGATCAAGGATGAAGAAGCTGCTGATGTAGATGTACATCTTTATAGATCCATAATTAACTCTTTAATGTACTTGACTGCTTTTAGGCCTGATATTATGTATGCAGTCTGTGCTTGTTCTAGGTTTCAGGTAACTCTAAAAACCTCACATCTTCATGCTGTAAAGAGGATCTTTAGGTACCTCAAAGGCAAACCCAAACTGGGCCTTTGGTATCCTAGAGTGTCATCATCTGACCTGGAAGCCTATTCTGACAGTGATTATGCAAGAGCAAATCTTGACAGGAAATCCACAACAGGAGGTTGTCAATTTTTTGGCAGGAGACTTATCTCATGGCAGTGCAAGAAACAAACAATCATGGCTACTTCTACTATAGAGGCAGAGTATGTTGTTGCTGCCAACTGCTGTGGGCAAGTGTTGTGGAGTCAGAATCAAATGTTAGACTATGGGTTCAATTTTATGAACACAAAGATCTACATTGATAATGAAAGCACAATCTGCATTGTAAAGAATCCAGTATTTCACTCCAAAACAAAGCATATTAAGATTAGGCACCACTTTATTAGAAATGCTTATGAGAAAAAGCTTATCTAGGTTCTTAAGATTCACACTAATGATAATGTGGCTGATCTTTTAACCAAAGCTTTTGATGTTAGCAGATTCAATTTCTTAATTGTTAACATTGGAATGATCAACCTATAGTTGCATTAGTTTAGGGGAAGCAAAATGGTAGGTTGATTTGTTGTACAGTTTTGAAAATGATGTTGAGGTTCATTATGTTCTTTGGGATGAGGATTGAGAGCTACCTATGGTACAAAGTTAGTTAGTGCTGCCTGTTTTAGTTAATACTGGTAGGCAAAAGTTAGTACTGCCAGGCCAAAACTTATTACTGCCAAGCAAACCTTAGTACTGTTAAGTTATCATTAGAAACAAGGGAGATAGGGATGCAAAGTGTAAAATTACGGTTTCTTCACCACTGGGTTTACTTGAAACCTATATAAACCATTCTCAAATACATAATTTACTTACCTAATCTCTCTCCCACGCTCTAAATCACAAACCCTAATCCTTTTAATCACTGACGATCATCAATTACACCTCTATGGCTGCTCTCGTTTCTTGCCCTAAGCATACTATGGTTGCTTGTTTGGAGAAAACTAAACGTAATGCTCAATTCTATAAGATAGTGGACTTCCTTACACGAAGCTCGATTTACTACTCTCTCACTGTAAGTCCTACTGTCTCTACTTCCCTTATTGAACAGTTTTGGAACACTGCTACTTCCAAAACAGTCAATGATGTTAGTTACATTAAAGCTAAAGTTGCTGGCAAGACTGTATCAATTTCTGAAGCATCTATTAGACGAGATCTTCTATTTAATGATGTGGATGGAACTGATTGTCTTACAAATCAAGAAATTTATGAAAACCTTCAATTGATAGGGTATGAGAGAGATCTTACAATTCTTACTTTTCAAAAAGCTCTCTTCTCCCCACCATGAAAGTACCTAATTCATACCCTAATTCACTGCCTTAGTTCAAAAAGTACTTCTTGGGATTAATTTCCCACAAATATTGCATTTGCACTAATTTGCTTAGCTACAAATAGAAAATTTATTTTTTCTAAGATGATTTTTGAGGGTATGATTAGGAACTTGGATGCTAAGAAGCAATTCTTAATGTATCCAAGATTTGTTCAAGTGTTTTTAAATAACTAACTTTAAAAACTACCTGCCCCTTTGGATAACCTTCCAATACCAGTCCTTACCAAAAAGGTTTTCACTAATATGGCAAAGCAAGGACTACACTTTTCAGGCCATGTTACACCTTTATTTCCTAATATGTTGGCTCAAGCAGTAGTAGCTGAGGATGAAGGTTTAGCACAACTAACTGAACCCCAACCAACACCCTCTCCTACTCAACCTAATATAAGAGACCAACCTTAAGTCCCTAGAGACTCTTTAGAGGGCACTGATGGGAGTAAAAAGGATCAGGTTCAGTCATCCAATGATAGACATCATTTAGGTGGTAACACATCTGAAAGAGCTAAGGGTGGACTGAACCTACAGGTTTTACATAACACTTGTACTTTGTTGTCTCAACAGGTTCTTGATCTACAAAAAGCTAAAGATGCTCAGGCTGTAGAGATTCTTAAATTGAAGACTAGAATCAAGAGGCTAGAAAAGAAGTGTAAGCCCATCATCTCACACCACAAAGCATGGTTAAGGAGTGTGTCTAAGTTGCCAAGGATGAAAAAGTTGGGTAAGAAGGAGTCTATATCCAAACAAGGGAGGAAAAATACCAAACCAGGACCAACTTTGGATGCCTTTAATGATCATGATGCTGATTTAGCTCATGGTATAGACTACATGGAAACAGAGGAAGCTATGAATAAGGGGAGGCAAAGCAATGAGACCGAGGAGCTTAATTTAGAAGTTGATACTGAAGTAATTACTGAAGACAAGGGTAGTGGTGAAAAATGAGGTAGCACAGTTAGTACTGCTAGGCCATATATTGATACTGCTAGACCAGAAGTTCATACTGCTAATGCACCAGTTAGTACTGTTGGTGTAACTATTAGTACTGCTGATCCTGAACTTAGTGTTGTTGAGCCTAGAACTCCTTCTACAACAACAAGTATATTTGATGATGAAGATATTACTATGGCTCAAACTTTGATAAAGATGAAAGAAGAGAAAGCCAAGGAAAAAGGAGTGGCATTTAAAGATGTTGAAGATTCTTTAAGACCTGTGAGATCAATAACAACACTCAAACCACTTCCATCCATTGATCCTAAAGAGAAAGGAAAGGGTATCTTAGTTGAGGAAGAACCTGTAAAGATAAAGAGAAAAGATCAAGGAATAGATCAGATTGATATAGATGAAGAATTGGCTCACAAGCTACATGAGGAAGAATTGGCTGAAATTGCAAGAATACAAGAAGAAAAAGCAGCACAAGAAGAAGCTTCTAGTGTTGCTATAATGGAAATGTTTGATGAAGTTCAAGCAGGTATTGATGCTGATGCATTGTTTGCAGCCAAGCTCCAACAGGAAGAAAGAGAGGAGTACATAATTGAAGAAAGAGAAAAGTTCTTGGCTAAAACAATAGATGCACAAAGAAAATTCAGAGTTGCACAAAGAGCTGCTGAGATTAGAAGTAGACCACCAACTAAATCTCAACTAAGGAATTTGATGATGACATATCTGAAGAATATGGGTGGTTATAAACACTCTCAGCTAAAAGCAAAGACATTTGAAGAAATCCAAGCTATGTATGAAAGACAGAAAAAGAGAATTGATGACTTCCAACCTATGGATTCAGATGATGCAGTAAAAGATAGTAAGAAGTCAGCTGGTGAATATATTTCAAAGAAGGAGGAGGTTCTCAAAGAACCTGACAGTACTAAGATTGAAAGTATGAACAAGGAAGATGCAGGAGAAAGAGTTTCAGATGTTTCAAAGAAGAGAAAATGAGGTCCAAGAATGAAAAGAATGTCTAAGAGGAAGAAGACAGAGTCTGACCTTTAAGAAGAAGAGGATCTAAAGACCTTTCTAAAAATAGTTCCAGATAAAGAAGGAATAATAGATTATGAAGTCCTAGAGAAGAGATTTCCAATTATTAACTAGGAATCAAAGTTCTATCATTATGATAGACATGGAGCAGAGGGTATCTACTACAGGATCTTTAGATCTGATGGAAGCTCTAGATGGATTAAGACCTTTTCTGAAATGGTGACAAGGTTTGATAGGCTAGATCTTGTGGAGTTATATAACCTGGTGATGCAAAGGTTTAAAACAATTACACCAGAAGGTGTTGATATAGTTCTTTGGGGAGATTTAAGGACAATGTTTGATGCAAATACAGAAGATGAACTCTGGTAGAATCAAGAAAGATGGAATCTTAAGAGCTGGAATTTCTATGAGAATTGTGGGGTTCATACTTTGACACTGGACGATGGTACAGAGATTCATATGCTTGCAGAGAGGAAATATCCTCTCACAAAAGAAACACTTGAGAGGATGATGTCTTTGAAGTTGATTGCCGAGTCTGCAAGTGATGATGCTTATGATCTGCTTAGATTCATTCAAAAGAAAATTGATGAAGCTGGAAGCCATGATGGAGGAGAGAAGGATCTTTAAGTGTTGGTTTCATCCCCACACAACAAATGGTCATCAGTTCACCATGTCTAACAGACATCAAGAACTGGCTAGTCCAGAGCAAACGGCTTCTGGTAAAGACTTCTCAAATCTGTTAATGGCTGATAGTTTGCCAAAAACTATATGGTTCTCAACTCACCATGCTTCACAGTAAAGAGTTGGCTAGCAAACGGATCTTGGTAAAGACATCTCAAATTCGTTGATAGTTGATAGTTTACTCAAAACTATATGGTTATCGATGCACCATGTTATTGCAATGAAGCATTGGCTATTCCAGAGCAAATGCCTACTTGTAAAGAAATATCAAATCCATTTATGGCTGGTAGTTTGCCAAAAACTACAAAGCCAACTTAGTTAGTATTTCTGTGTTGTTGAGTTGCTGGGATGCTATGATGGTGCCAAAGAATAGAAGCTAAATAATTTCAAGTTTACAAAGTAACATAAGAGTTTAAGTTCATCAAAGAGAAGATTTCTGAGTAGCAGTATGTTTGGATACATCCTCCTAGTGGTAAAGAAGCTCAAACTGAAGAAACATGAAGGTTAACAAGTAAACATCATGTTTAGGGGAGGATTGTTGGGTTTCAGATGTTTCTACAACTTAGTGCTTCTACTTATAAAAGTTACTGCTGCTAGTTCTACTTAGTGCTGCTGGTGAAGACTGCTAAAGATTCAAGCAAATAGACTAAGTAGTTAGTACTGTTAGTGTTAGTATAGTTAGTACTGTACTGATCAGTAATTTAAGTGTGTTAGTAGTAAGTTAGTACTGCTATCATATAATATGTTAGTACTGTTGAGATATGGATAGTTATACTAGAATAGATATGCATTATCACTTTAACACGTTTTTGTAAGGCCTATTAGGGTTTTTTCCTTAGTGTATATAAAAAAGGAACCCTACAAACACTAGTTAGATATACAAGTTCTCACAAATATTCATAGTTAGTAATCTGTAACCTAACAGATAAAATAGTAATCAAAGCTCTGTTTTATTCCTTGTTCTACTAAGCTGTAATGTAAGTATCCACATAACTTATATTGTTCATAGTCATTGTTTCTCTTATAGTTAATTTAGATCTATCCAGATTGACTACCACCCTTGACAGACTAGAAAGATCTATTTAGATTGGGATAAACAAGAAAACTCCTTCTCCACCTCCAAGAAAGAGATCACTTTCACCACCAAATGCTCCATCCAAGTCTACCTCAAGTAGGAGCACTCACTACACCTCTTCGTCATCTCCAAGTGAGTCACCCCCACCAACACATGTTGCTCCACCACCAAAACTTTGTTTCGTCATTCCGATGAAACAAGAACCTCTAGATGTTCCACCACTCTAAATGTCACAAAATGACCCCTATGCATAAATCTTAGATAATTGGCCACCGGGCCCTTCTAATCCATCTCCAAAACCACATGTCTCACGACCACCTCCTGGATTTCCAAATCCACCACCCGAATTTAAACCACTTCAACCACCATAACCATTGTTTGTTAACATTAACAACAATGCACTTGAAAACAATCAACACCCATAATCAAACATAGGAAATCACGAATATCCTAATCCACCATCTCACATTTTAGTTTTTGTTTATCCAAATGACATGGCTCACCTTCACAACATATTTTGTCAATGTTGTAGCACAACTAGGCATGAAATCCAAATGCTTAGAAATCGAGTCAACTACGTGTTCTCCTACATCCATCACCACCTTGGATCTTCATCTAACCCACCATATTTTCCGCACTAGTTAATGATCAAAGAAAAATATTATCATTTGCATAAACCTTTTCTAATCAAATGATTTATGTTAATACATGATTAATTATAAGCTAGTTATAGTAATCATGTAAGACAAAATAGGATTAACCATAAGTCGAAACAATCTTTCTAAATCTAGAAAATCTTTCCTTATTAGTGTTAAGAAATATTTTCTTTTAGAAGAATCTAATAAACTAGTTTTATTAAGTAAAAGACAATATCTTCTAAAGATTTGTGGTTAATCACTAAACAATAAATGTTGTCCCAGCTCCTCCAACAGATCCACCTAAACAAAGGACGGATCAACCACTTGGTGGATCCGTTAATGCGTGCGAACTAGCTGTTGGGGACAACATTTGAATTTCAAAGGTTGCCTATAAATATCACCCTTAAGTATTCATTTTAGACAACTTTTGACAAATATTTTTACACATATCTTTTATCATTGTCATATTCTTTGATCATTATACTTGTTACAAAATCCATTACAAGTGATCAACTCATTCCAACTCTTAGTGAAGAACGCGTAAATACGAAAGACGTCAAGCTTCAGTTTTTATTTTAGTTAGGTCATCACGATTGTGATAATCATCTCTTGTATAACTTTGGTTGTGTTTTGTGTGTATCATACGTGTATGATAGGTTAGTATTTAGCTATAAAAAAATACATAGTGTGCTAGATTGTTCTGTCTCGAAGTAGAACTCGTATTAAGCTTAGTACCGAAAAAGTGTAAGCGACGTGTACTTTTTCTACCGTCTAAAGAGCTGGTTTGACAATAGGTGACGATTTTTGGAAATCATTATCTAAAATAACCTAAAATTACATTAATATTACACGAGGGAACGCATGGATTTAATTCATATAGCAATTATAATTAACATAAAATATAAACAGAAAACATACCGAATAGAAACCAAGCTACGTGAAGAGACGGAGACTTCTTCGAGTACACACATGTATGTAGTACATGCTAAACCAAAACCCTTAAGTTGCTAAAGTAAGTAACCTCCACGTATTCATACATTACACGTTAACCAATATCACCTGAATGCTAGTTCCACGAACCACGATCAAGAATATATTAAATAGTTCAAGAAACCAAAAAATCCCTAAAAGGGTATTTAGTTGGTTCGACTACAAGAGGAGAAGAAAGAAGGGAGTAGGATTAAATATGAGGTCTAGGGATCCTTTATTTATAGTGTTAGGATTAAGGTTACATAGCTTTGGGAAAAAGCTACCTAATCTTGACACTTTGGTCCCTTTTCTTTTCATTCTCCTTAACCGGCCACCCCATAGTCAATTTACACCCTTGGTGTTGACTTTTTGACCTTTTTAATCTTTATGGTTAATTACATTTAATTACCATTAATTAAAAAGCCTTATTGTTAATTATTCGTAAACGAACTAATTAACGACCGTTAGTATTCTATTGTTGGAATATTAATATACATAATAAATATACACTTTTATTATTATATACATTAATCGAGTATTAATACATATATAATAAATATACGCTTATATTATTATATATACCAATAGAATGATATATATGTGTACAACGTGTGTGAACCCCGTAGGCTCATGTATTCATAGCCGTATAAATATTCATATGACATGAGCACAAACCCAACAGCTCCCACTTGCGAATGTCGTGAATGTCTCATTCATATCATATAACATACTAACATTGACAAATAGTCTAGCAACATCATCAATGCTCCCAGAAATACCTGAGTATATACTTTCGGTAAACAACTCAGCCTTTTAATGGTTTCAGATAGTCCTATCCCTTTGTTTCAGATACAATGTTAAATATGGATATGGATCAATAGTCATTCCATAGTTTAACGATTCTGTTTCTCGCATCTGTATTGATCAAGATTACCAAATGTAAAAAGAATCATCTTAACTACACTTTGGGTGTGGCCACACATACATCTGATCAACCCAACGAGGGGCCCAGTAAGTATCTAACTCTCACTCAAGTGGAGGAACAAATTCTATTTTGACTACAAGTGTCTGTTATGTACTTCAAAACACTTCTGAAAATAATCCATATAACAATCTTTTGACAGATGAGCATTAGACTTATTATCAAGAAATGTTATCCATACCATCAAAATCAAGTATAAGGGATAAACATAACTTCACCATGAATAATGCACCCAATGACGCTGATCCATAAAGTGATTATCACACGGTGGGGATCCAATATTCAACCTCATTGAATAACATGCGAAGCTGGCAGACAACATCCTTACGTATTCTTCAGAATACCACCAGTCACTCACATTTACCTTATCTTAACAATATTCCTATATTGTTAACTGGTAATGGACATTGGTTTAAAATAAATAAATTTATTCAAGGATTTAAACATGCAAATATATAACACAGTAGTATAAATGAAAACGATCATACCACATATGTTAATTCATTGTTTTAATACAACTGCTTACAGTTCCATTATCCAAATACCAAATAAGATCAATGCATGACGATCCTGGCTAAATACTAATGTCTTATTCACAATAATCACAATTAGTGATAAGGCATAGGTTTCATGAACAAATCAACTAGGGTCATGATCTTGTGGGACTTTGAGAATACTTATTTCAAAAATTTATAAATAGTGAAATACTTTGAATAATATGATGATTGTTATTTAGTAAGTGTGCACTTACTTATAAGTATAACTTACATGAGTCTAGTCACATTACTTTCCATAAGATGTATGATATACACAAAACATCCTAATAAAGACAGTCATCTCAACAGTTTCTCAAACTATAAAGCATTCTTATTCTTTTAATACAGTATTATGCAACTATGCTTTTAAACTAAGCATATGTAGCCAACAATGTTATCATATAAAATGAAGACTTGCTTCTACAAATATTGAGTGTCATCTCAATTAAAACAAGCACTAGTGTATACAAACAACACTATGCTAAACACCGTAAATTCTAAACACTTCTTTTAATAATAATTAGGTATCACACAAACCTAAGGTTTATTGATCATAATGATCTTACTATTATTATCATAATGTATATCCATAGTATCTTCATTATAAATTATAGGAATGAATTCCTAATTTAAACATTAATCAGAATGTTCCTTCTAATATCTTTCAATTTGATTCTTTTTCTAATATCTTTCAATTATATTTTAATGTTGTCAAATCAATTAACACTCATGCAAATGATAAAACTTATCCCATACACAATATGATGTACATAATAAATCCTTTAGTAGGACTTAAGGTTTCCATTTATGTGTTCAATCTTAACAAGTAAGACAGATCATTTGAGTTTCACTCGATGATATTTCATATTGTACTTGGACTTAATTCACCACATATGTTTAATGTATCAAACATATCATTCCAAGGTTACATGTTTTATTTCCTAAAATACTTACAAGAAACTTTATTTTTATCTAAGGGATAAAATCTTACTTAGATAAATAAATTGTTTCTAATTATGTTCAATAACATAATCTATTTTAGAAAAATAAAAACAGATTACTCCCACTAGCTTTGAGATGTACTCATAAGATATCTTATTTATAATTAAAAATCAAATCCAACAAGTGATTTATTTAATAATTAAACTTAAGATTATGCTCATTAGATGTGCGCTTTCAATCCATGCTTGGATACTAGTATTTTGTATAATTTTTAAAGATTATATTAGATTCACAAAACTTTAATTGATTCCTTATCATCCTCGCAAGGTAATCAATCAACAAGAGTTCTTGTAATCCAACTTGTCATATTTCTTTCCAAGAAAACAAGTATGAAAATTGAATCATCTTTATATATTTAAAGTTTGTAAATGAGGAAGTTTTAATCATAGTCAATTACTTGAGTATGAGTAAACACTTATGTCATTTGACATGCAATAAATATGTATACAAAATATTGTCCTTATGAGTTTTCTTTAAAAAAGAAACTCATTTAAATCTCATCATCAAACTGATAGGTTAAGATAAAACAAATTCCAAGAATATGATTATCTCCTTTAGGACAACATCTCTTCATTCATAGTCTTTGAGTCATTCATTATATCTAATATCTACTAATGCACCTCCTATGGTAAGCAAGTTCACAATTGATCCTCTAACTCATAATCCTCACCATTGATATAGAAACATATCATGAGGTATCCTTGCAGATCTATGAATATGAGTAACATCATTCTAAGGTTCATCATTTTCATGTTTAGCCTTAGTATGACATTAGCTAGTGTGTTTAGAAGGTTTATGTATCTTCTTCTTGAAGTAATTCAAGACCTACATTACTCCCACTCGCTTCTTGTATATTTGAGACTATTATCAAATAACTCAGCATGACGAGCAACAAAAACTTTGTTCTCGTGTGGGTTGTAGAATATGGTATCCCATCGTTTCCTTTAGGTAGCCAACAAGATACAGTTATCAGTTCTATGCATATAGTTTGATTATCCTTGTTGGACATACCATAAAATGTGGTATTCCAATAAGATTGGTCTTATACTTTATGGATTTCCCTATTATACCAACTTAAGTTAAAACCTAATCATATCAATATTATTACTAAACTAATTGCATCCTTTTATAAGTCTTTTGAGCAAGTCAACAACTTAATGTGTATGTACTAACAAGTAGAGACAAATATC
>BQNB010201473.1:767-10911 GCA_026074375.1 Tanacetum coccineum
TGACGTTCTGCCATAAAAAAGATGAAACTTCAAAAGTGCAAGGAGACTACCCAATTGCTGCACTTGTAATTGTAAAGGGGGCCATATATAGACAAAGTATATCATGTATACAAACCTCAGTCCTTGCAGTTAATACATCCTGAAACTTTTTCGTAGTTCCCATGAGCTTGTTCTTCAAATCATCACAAACAGCAGTACCATGAACAACTCTATCTTCCGAATAATCGCCATCAGCAATTTCCACGTTTTGAAGAGTTTGCAAATCAGAAACAGCTACATTTAGGGATGTTATATCATTCTTTATCAAGACTGTCAGTTCTTGAATTTCCTTCAGTGGATCATCAAAAATCGTTGACTTTTTAGCCACTGCATGCACCCAATACATACGTTAAGAAGTGTATGTGCCTTTTAGTCATGAGTATAACACCATTTAACCCAGAAAAAAACACTGGTTTATTAGTAAGTCTTTAGCAAGACTTCCCAAAACTTAGAACATATATCTGTTGATAGTGCTTGCTGTCCTATCACCTTATGATGCCAGCATGTCAATGATCACATTGGAAGCTAATAACACTGACGAAAATAGGTTAAAAGACTGCTACCGTAGTCTAGCTAAAACACAAGTTTTCCCTATATAAACATATAATTCAACCGACTTCTTTCATTCGTTAGCAAACACAGATGAAAGGGTAAAATGAGGTATATTGTAACAGAACGATAACTAATATTTCAATGTTGTTTTTCAATCCTTGCACAGTTGCATAGTAGGTGAAAAGACCGCAGCTATAGTCAAGCTAAAACACAAGTTTTACCCATAAGAACATACTATCTAACCGACTCCTTCCCGGCACTATACGAAGGAAATGCCCCCTAAACCTCCATGACCAGTCAGTTCGCAACATATATGGTAGCCCTAAAGTGAGATGTCTTATGATACAAACATTTGAACCCATAACTTATCTTTCAATGTTACTTTCTATCTTAGAACATAGGAAACAGCTTCCAATCCTCTCTAAGCTACAACAAGATTAGGCTATGTTTGGCAGCGAGCATTCTGGAGCATTTAACATTATATTTTAGGAGTGTGTGCTTGTTTGGCAACAAGTTTTTAGCTTTAGGATTTTTATTTTAAACGCTCATAATGAAGCCCTAATTGTTACCAAACACTTTTATAGAACAATATGCTACACCTAACAGCTTGCAGCTCCGGCTAATTTTGTCAAACTTAATCACTGGCACCAATAGCCAGATAAACAAGAAGATAAATGTAGCCCTTTTAGTCATAACAAAGCACATACTTAAGGAGAGATACATAACTTCATACTGTTTTATCTACAATCTCAATACAAACGATACAATCCACAACTAGACTAAATCTCATTACCTCAAATCAACGTCTACTATTCCTAACACATTAAGCCATAAGTAAACATTTCACACAATTCCATTTTGTAATCCAATATTACATTGCCTCGTCACTTTTAACCAACTTCGACTCAATAGATCCAAACCAAAACTTCTAAGAACCGATTGTCACTACTTCAAACCATATATATCCTATACTCATCCAAACCAAACTGGTGCCAACAATCAATTTGCACCACGACGTAAACATTAAACGCTCATGATCCCAATAAAATTCATTAATCAAATTACAAACCCTAAGTTTTCCCAAATAACATATTAATGCAACAATCACTTAGTGCAGTGGCAGATGCCAGCATTGGTTATAGAAAGTCACTTTCAAAAGTGTGCACCAAACTAGACTATCAAAATTAATTTTTACACTGCGGATGATTTTCGTAGGTATTCACGATCCATATACTCTGACCTAGTATGTCCGCCTCTACTTAGGTTCCTAACATTTTCGACTTCAAATTCGAAACTGTTACTGTAAGTATGTCCAAGTGGTAATGAATTTGTTTGTTTACAACTTAATCCTAAAGCACATAAGGGTTGCTTTTTTCATTAGTCATTGATATAATTATTATTATATAATCAAACAACTTATTCACATGCAAATCATAAAATTCGCAATCAGCATCTAGCAATTCTTATAGTGAATAGATAAAAACACAAAAAATGAAACTACGTTTAAGCAGTTACAATTGGCGAGCCTAGAAAATCTTCTTCTGAGTTTCAAAAACATGAACAACTAATCCAAACTAGAAGCTTTTTTATTAAATTCCAGATCTAAACGAAGATTGAATATTAGTAGATGATGATCGATGAATCAAGTGATCCATCACCATCACCAGCTGATGAAAATGATTTCTGTTGTTTTTTAATGTGTTTTGATAGAGACGTAAATTCAGATTGGTCCGGTCACGGAATGTGCTGATATTCAGTTGCCGCCATTGCTTATAGCTGTTTGTTGGGATCCAGACAAATTGTTTTTTTTTTCTACAATTAAGCGGGTGTTTGGTTTAAACTAGTACGGAGTAATAGGTACGCCACCTCAGCGCTAGCGACACATGCAGCTAAAACTTTCTTCTCGGCAAAATATCAATAACATGTTATTCGGTATCTTTTTTTTACATTTAAATTTAAAATAAATACATTTTATTCAAATAAATATAAAATTGTTATGGATAATTATAGTATGAATATAGATTAGAGGTATTTGAGTTATATTAAAAGATTTCATATGCTCCGGAATACTCTATTTTATATTATAAATATACCTCCTTTGAGAGATGAATAAACAATTCTCCATTCTAAAGTATACCATGTATCTCAACTTCATTCAAGCAAAGGTCGAGGTAAAGGGCTGACAATCAGAAAAGGTATTGAAGTTGATGAGCAGAAGACGAAGGAAACAATCAGGGTACCAAGAAAGAAACGTACAAAGACCATTGTTTAAGAAACTGATCAAACTGATGAGATAGGTGATTCACTAAGCTCAGAAGATGATGAAGCAACTGAAGAAGAACGTCATCTGAATGAAAGACACTCTAGTCTTGTCATTGGTAGAGAGGTTAACATAGAGACAGATGAAGGAACTCATGATCATTCAACGATGAAGTTAAAAGGAGTTGAAAATGTATCTAGTACTGCACAATTCTTATTAGACATGAAGAAAGCAAGCAAAGCAAAGCTTAAATGAGTACATACTCCAACAGCAACCAAAGTCCCAGGTGGAAGATCTAGTGTGGTTTCCCAAGAACACCTGATGATCAAAAGTGAAATTCTGGTAGTTCACACTCATGATCTGAGGAGGAAGAGGGATTCTTGCAACTAATGAGGAAGAAATTAAAGCGAATCTGATGATGAAAGAACAGATACTGATGTTTCTAAAAACCCTGGAGATGAAACAATCTGACAAGATCAAGTTTCTTTACCTGAGCCACAGAAAGGAGAAAATTTTTTATACTCACCTCCAAGTCCCAGTCAAACCTATCAATGCCTTATAATAGGTAATCAATTTTCTTAATGATAAGTTTTCACATATTCAAAGAATGATAATTTTGCAAGATACAAATAGAGACTAAGACTCCAGTCAATTAGTGGGATGTACTATACAAGATGTTAAATATCCAACTGTCCCAAGAAACTCAACTTGTATGATGATTGTTGTATCACCCACTCCAGCAAAGACAACACAATCACCAAAACAACAACCACCACAATGCAAAACAAGGAATTAATCTCAAAAAAAGCCTAAGACACCTGAAGAAAATTTGATGTTTAGGCTGGTTTGAGAAGGCGTAGTAGATCTAGAAAAGAAGTTAGATGTTATGTCCAAGATTGATCACTACAAATGGAATTGAAATTCATTCAAGCTCATCTCAAAATGTATTACAAGAATGCTGTCAAATTTTGGTTAGATTAAACAATAAAAAAAGTTTGCCAATACAAACATGCCTTATATTCCACAAAACCATTTGATGAAGAAACTCACTCAAAGATAGTTGATCAGTAAGAATAAAAAAACTGATGTCACTAAGATGAAATCTAAAGTCATAACAAAACACACAAACCCAGCTCCATCAGAAGTTATATTAACTATCGAGCCCGATTCTTGATACTTTCCTATTACAACGTTAACTAATTGATTGACCGAGACTTAAATACATAATGAATGAACTTTATTTCGACTCAATATTTTGAGGCTAACAGATACGAAGAAAAGGCGAAAGAATAATGATGCATCTTCATCAATGAAAGACAAAGATCAAGCTGAGTCATCAAAGGAAGCTAAAGCCCCATCTGAGCCATCAAAGACTGACAAAGCTGTAGATGCTGAAGAATCAATACAAGATGATGTTGTGGATGCTAAAGAATCGATACAAGATGATGATGCTCCTACACAAGGTAATTCTCAATGGTCAAGCAAAATGTTGTTAAAAGACCAGAAACTCGTGACTTATGTTGGTTCAAGGAACCAAATGTGAATGATGCCCCTGAACAAAACTGGTTCAATGAGATGGTCAATGTTGAGAAAGACCCATAAGAGTTTGACAAACTGATGGGTTCTACTATTAATTTCACAAAATTTGCCAAGAACTGTCTTCAAAAAGATAAGAGCACGAAAGCAAATTTAGAAGGACCAGCATTTTCATTACTCAAAGGGAATTTCAAGAATAGCATTGAGCTGGAGTATAATCTGGAATAGTGTTACTTAGCTCTGACTGACCAGATAGATTGGGCTAATCCTGAAGGATGAAGATGTACTTATGATTTAAGCAAGGTACTACCTTTGCAAGGTCCTCTTGGTCACAAAACCATTCTTGTAGATTTATTCTTCAACAAAGACCTAGAGTACTTGAAGACTAGAAATAAGGAAAAGAAGTATGCCATTTCATTGACAAAACTAAAGGCTGCAAGGTATGAGCTAGAAGGCTTAGAGGAGATGATCCCAAAGCTATGAAGTTCAAGTAAAGTGAATTATGACTTAAACGCTACACTTAGAATCCATCACTAGGGACCCAAACATCAACTCTTCTATAGATCAAGACATAAGGTAACATCACGTCATGAAGTCTACTCACGAATCAAGATCCTTAGTGTCATAAGAATATCGGTTGACAAACAGTTTAGTTATGGTTTTTTGAAAGAGATTGTTGTCAAACGAGCATATCAGAAGGAGTATATGTTCAATGAAGCTGACTTTCTAAGGTTGCATTTGAATGACATTGAAGACGTGTAACTCCTCAAGCTTCAAAATAAACTTCACCACCTTACAGGCGATGAACAATTTGATCTGGTAAATGCTCTACATCTTTTTATTCGAAGAACCATTCTTAAAAGGAGAGTAGAAGACGTACAACTTGGTGTGGAAAGTTATCAGACGAAGCTCAACCTCACAATACCACAAACCAAATGTGATGGTCTTAAATTCAAAGAACCATATACCATAGTGTATAAACCCAGAGGTGTGGTATACACAAACAAGAGCAATCGAATAGATACTGATGAGGGTGGACGAGATGTACAAGTTCAGTGATGAACACTTAAAGCTGGTTCATGACTAATTCTTGATTTAATGCTGAAAATTTGTATTGGTCTAAAATATCAAGGGCATGCAAATCACGATTTGGGGAGTGTCCAATGATCAGAAAAGGTCGCATCATTTGAAAAGATGACAAGACCTTTGCTGGAATGACAGATCATGCGGAGCCTTGAAAGCTTTGTTGGTGGGAGACGAGTTGAGACTGACTATAGACTACTGATGCGGACAGAATGACCTTGTCATTCTCGGTTTTGTACATTTAAGGTCATGTCTCAAACATTATCCTATATATATTAATATGTAGTATAGATCAATAAATGAATAGTGCTTGAGTACAGCTTTTTTAAGTTTTTCTCAGTAAATTCAATATCTTTCAAAAATTATGTACTCAACACTACATCATACCCTCATTAATTGAGGGGAGCATTAAAATGTTTCAAATAAGCATGCTAATTCAAAAAACATTTTCTCCCTAAACACTTTTCAAAATATTTTAATCAATTGATATCCAAAATTTCAAACGATTTGCTATTTTTAATAAAGGGAGAAAATGTGATTAAAATATGTAATTAATAAACATGATCATTATGATTCAAGTGCGGTATCCTCCCTACATGTGCAAAACAATTTAGAATATCGATGCACATGTGTAGGGGAGCATTTCTGAAAAATGAAACTATCAAAGTACAAATGTTTTGATTTATATCACAAATACTTTGATAGATATTCAAATGGTTTTGTGGCTACAATGGTATTACCCAATGACCGACCAAGTGATGATTCTTAAGGAGATATAAGGCGGTTAAGGTTAGGTATTCGTTCCATGATCCAGCTAGAACCGAATGGATCTACCTAAGGACATTCAAATAGATAGATTAGAAGTCCTTAGATATGATATAAAAAAGGATTAAATTGAGAATGGGAAGAATGTTATTCAAGGCATCAGTTATGTTAATCACAACAATGTGCTAGTAATGACGTCTTGGTAAACATTAAAGGGTTCAAGAATGAAAAAGAAATGTAAAGATAAAGGGTGAAAAGAAAGAAGCCATCCTTACACTTAGGCAGAAATTGAGTCAATATATATTGCTATCAGAATCAATAGTTGGATCTCTGGTATTAAAGACATGCAATCATGGACCAGTGATGCAAGGCTCGACCCTTCTAAACCACCTAAGGTCTCTCAAAAGATTCTTATTTCATTTCTCACAGAGATAAACATGTTATCTATTGACTTTCTCACTCCGAGTAAGTTGGTTTTGAAAAGGTGGCAGTCAGCTCCAGCCTCCAACCACTAAAATCCAAATGCACTTATTGAGTCTAAAGCCAAAAGAGATCAATATAAATCTCATTATGACATAATTCAAAAATGAACTTGATGTTTACAAACAAAGAACACAAGTGGTATCTAAGAGTCCTACACATTATCCTTGTGATCTTGCTAGAACATTCAGAGTGATACTCTTTAGTTTCACACTGACGAATAGAAATCCTTCTAGTTTTAACATCAAACATCACTGCCGTACATGACTTGTGAGATTCTATATGGATCAATCTTGTGTCAACTGGATATCAATTTTGGTCCAGTCTATGAATTGACGACTTAATCAGTCAGATAGTAACTAACTGATTCACTCTTATCGTGTTGTCTGCTTTGAGATGTTTCGATAATGAGAACAAGCTAGTACAGGTGGAAACCCTGTCAAGGATGTTCTTTGAATCTACCGGATCATAGGTACAATATTTATATTGTATAACAGAGAACCAGAGGTTATCGCAACCGAACTTTGACGATTGACAAAGCCATATTTTTCCATATCTGTTGTTTATTGCTAACCCTTATAAATGTAGGATTAGTCGATGGTGGTGTGACCTCATTCCTGCTGAGTCAGATTCATAACCGTATGCTCATACTCAAGACTTAAAGTTTCAAAAAATCAAGAAAACTCAAGATCAAACAAAGATAAAGACTTTTATTACTCTGATATTCAACATCTTCCTTAAAGATGTAAAGTGATCAAGTTAGAAGATTGTCAAGGGAGATTGTTAGACGGCTTTCAAGATGATATAAAGTATGAGCATGTTGGTCCAAATACACAAGATCAACAAGTAGGTACAGTATTCAAATGGTGATTAAGTGATGATGCAAGGTTTATGATCTCAAGAAGTTCAAGATTAAGTGATAAAGGCTCAAGATCATAGTTTATCAAGCATGAAGGAACAAGCTCAAGTTCAAAGATAAAGGAACACTACAAAATGATGCAAGATAAAGAACAAGATTCAAGACTACGAGCAAGAATGAAGAACATTCATAGAATGCTAAGCTTAATTTATTTGTAAACTAGAGTGTCTTACCTTAGGGAGAGATTGTTAGGATTACAGAAAAGACTCGGTCACTTCTAGTATTTTAATTCTTAGCTCATAGTATACGAAATGTAATAGTTAGTAAGCTAACCGGGTCAACTCATAGATAACCATGGGTGACAGGCCCTCTTGTACTATAAATACCCTCTCTACATATGGAGAGGGTGTTAGTTTTCATTCTTATCATATGACATTCCTTGTTTCTCTCTCTAGAAAACCATCAATCCCTTTCTCTCTCTAGAGATTTTTTATTAATTTGGTGTGTGGTTTGATATTCATTCTACCAATTTGATTGTTATTAGGTCCTATGTCTATAAATCATGAGAGTTACCCTAGTCATTGTTGATGAGTATAGGTATACATGAGGTACTTTCTCAAGAAAGAAGGGTGTCAAGCAGCTGAAAGATCAAGTCTTTTATGAGGTTGGATTGAAACCAAAATGTTGTAAAAGTCAAACATATTAGAACTGATTATCTTTTGAACAAACGTCTCTTTTGGGTCATTTTCTATGATTATGATTGTTGTTTCCATGAAGTAATACCCCAGATTAGCTTTCGCGGCTATATTGTAAAAATGGGGGTGTTACAATATAACTCTCATTGAGGCTGCTAGAACAATGCTGAATGGCTCAGTACTCTCTAAGAATCTATGGACTAAAGCAGTCAGAATTTCCTGTCACACTCAGAATAGATCAATCATTGCCAAAAGACATGATAACACTCCCTACGAGATATTCAGAGAAATGATCCCTGATATCAACTACTTTCATATGTTTGGATGCCCTGTGTTTATTCATAATCACAAGGATCATATAGGCAAATTTAATGCAAAGGCTGATGATGGATACTTCCTAGGATACTCATTTGTCTCTAAATCTTTAGAGTCTTTGACACAACAAGACAACAAATAAAAGAGACTATCATGTTACTTTGATGAGAGTATGGAAGCCATCAGGTTCACAAATACATCAGTAGATAAAACTAGAATTGATGATTCATCTAGATATCCTCTTGGTGAATTTATTCAGGAAGATGACCCATCCAGACAATATCAATCAAATTCTGATTTTTCATACTACACCATTCCTGATGGTCATTCACTCACTAAACTCACAAAAGATACTTATATCCCTAAAGTGATTACTTCAAATAAGCAAAACACACCTCACACTAAGGATGTTGAATGTTATCTTGATCTAATAAACACTAAAGGGACTGAAGAACAAGAAGTTCAAAATAAACTAATCAATAGTCAACCCACTAAAGAAGCTTCATGGAACAATATTCAAACCTCAGTACCCATTACTAAACCTTTAGTTCCTGAAGTGCCTCAATCTCAAATCATTCATCATGCAGTTAACAGTTCACATTCCCGTATTCCTCAAACAGTATGGTCAAGAGATCAACGTACTAAACTTGTAAACATCATTGGTGAACCCACTGAAGGCATGCTTACAAGAAGTATGGCTGCTAAATTGATAGCTGCCTCAAAGCTCAAACGTCATATCTTCAACATTGGGGAAGATAAAGTCAAATCAAGATAACCTCCATCAAGAACGTCAACGTTGGGGAGATCAAAGAAGACCTCAACATTGGGGGAGATTGTTAGCCTTAATTTTATATAAGTCGAACAAGAATGTTATCGGTCTTATTAGTCGTAATTAGTCTTGTTAAGTAATAGGCTAGTCAGGATTAACAGGCTTGGATTGTAATTAAATATTGTCCATGTTTCAGGCTCGAAGCCTAAGATAAGCCAAGCCCAACCCAAGTTAGAAAGCCCATACGCCATTATGAAGGCTTAGGGTATAAATAGGACCCTCTCCACACATGGAGAGGGTGTTGGTTACTACGTATTTCTTACATTTGTATGTGTGTGTAATCATCCACCACTCCTCTCTTTCTTAATAATCTAATCTTCCATCTTTGTTTCTCTCTCTACTTTTTCTAGCTTATTGCTTATTGGGTATTGCTTATTGTTGTGAAGTGTTATTTGGTTACTACAATTGGTATAACGAGCCATAGGGTGGGTTGAGTGATCTTGTTGTGTTGGTTTTGAGCTTATTGCATATGGCCTATTTGCAGCTTATTAGGAATATTTTCATTCGACTTATTTTCTTATCTTTTATTATAACAAGTTTTTTTGAAATTGCTTAACTTGTTGGGCTATTTTTATTTTAATTAAACATATTCTTAGAAACTATTTTGACAACATATATTGTCATTTTCATTAGGCTATTGTCATTTTCATTGGGCTGTGCACCATATTTTGTTTTACTCGTCACATTTTGTGTCTAAACACTAGTACAAAAAGTGGTATTGGTCACACCAA